>NW_021011479.1:4698014-4871559 GCF_003987935.1 Bombyx mandarina
TTCTCTATATTCTCTATAAGTGTGGAAAATTTCATACTCCTCCGTCCGCGCAATTTTCGTAAAAAGGGATACAAAGTTTTTGCTTCACGTATTAATATATTTGATAATATTTTCGGATCGTTCTTATTTATTTATTTTTATTTATGTACACACAAAAAAGAAGACATAGTACAGAGTAATAGGAAAATTATGTAAAAAGGCACTGCTTATTTCTTTAAGAAATCTCATCCAGCAGACCCGCGAGAGGATTATGAGAATAATAATTAAAAGTGATGAGTGTGTGTAGCACAGCTAAAATAACAAATACAATATGAGAATTATAGTAATGCACATACACATAGTAAATATTGTTAAACTTTAATACAAAATTCTTCTTCGTTCATATTACGATTATACAATCAAAATCGATGATGATTGTCTGGAAATTACTTCAATTTCATATAAAATTTATAAATACTCGTATTTCATACGGAAATCGCGTATCGCAGACATAATTAACACTGTTTTTACGATTTCTACCGGTCACCGTTCTCGTCGAACCCGTCGCTTGCGACGAAGGGCTCGACGAGTAAATTAACTCTCAGACACAGCCCACTGAGTTTCTCGCCGGATCTTCTCAGTGGGTCGCGTTTCCGATCCGGTGGTAGATTCTGCGAAGCACGACTCTTGCTAGGGTTCGTGTTAGCAACATCGTCAGGTTTGAGCCCCGTGAGCTCACCTACTAAAGTTAGGGTTACGCTGAAATAGCCGCTAGGGCTATCAGCTTAGGTAGGAAAAAAAAAAAAAAAAAAAACGATTTTATTTTTTATTTTTTTATCTATATCTATACTAATATTATAAAGAGGAAAGATTTGTTTGTTTGTTTGTTTCGAATAGGCTCCGAAACTACTGGACCGATTTGAAAAATTATTTTTCCATTAGAAGCCGACATTGTCCCTGATGAACATAGGCTACTTTTTAAATTTTTTTTTTTTTTTGGTTTCATGTGTGTTTTAATGTTTCCGAAGCGAAGCGAGGGCGGGTCGCTAGTTTACTATAAATTATTATCCACATTTCGAAGGCAGAAGTTATTTGTCGACTTTTAGTCAGCATATTCCACAAATTTAGTCCACACATTCAAAGGTATAAATCGTAAAATTTGTTTTCACTATAAGTTTATTTATAAAATTTTTGCATATATGGTGAGTTTGAGTATGATTTTTTTAATCTTTTAGTGAGTTCAATCACTAACTGAGAATTTAGGATTGATGTAAAGGACGGATATCATTTAAATGTAAAAAATAATGGTTCGGATCATTCACCAAATTTTAAAATTATATTTGAATAATAATGTTTTTTATTTATTTATACCGTTTACGAGTGAATTCCTTAAAATATGCAAATTAAAATGAACATAACATCTATTTTCCTATAGTAAAACTAATTCATTTATCGAGAAATGAAAACGAATATTCAATCTTTAATGTTATTCTAATCAAATTTATGTTCTAATGTATGTCCAAACATGTTTTATCCCAAGTCGTTGATTTCTCCGAGACTAGATTAATATGGCTTTATAATAAGTGTTTATTAATAAAATTATGAACCATATATCTCTAAAATCTCTATCACGCATTAAAAATACCTATATCGTTGTCAGAACCTTTTCTAGTTAATTCCTAGAATTTAATTACCTTTATGAACAGCAAATCCAGTGAGCACATACGTCACAATCACTTTCAATAAAACATACACTTCCAATATACACTCAGCACTTATATTAAACAATCACTGAAAACCGTTTGGTTTTACATCACGAATCGTCCGCGTATGGAATTCTTTCGATAATTTGGGCAGCAGTTTAACAACCCCGTTCCCGACGGACGCCAAAGGCCGACTGACGCGCGGCGTAAGCCGAGATGCGATCTGTTTCATAGATTATAATAAAAAACAGAACGCTCGCTACTGCATACATACTTATTACGTTGATTTTTTTACTTCTTACAATATTGATTTCCGAATAAAATGCAACTTGAACAACAAGAGACTAGTTTAGCTATTGTTGAATGATTTCAACTGACATTTGTTTTGTATGTTCAAACAAGTAGAAATCAAGAATTTTAACACGATTTCATTGAAATTAAACAAAGACTGTGATTTTTAATGGAACAATATATTTTTTTTGTTTTCCCTGCCTATTTGCTGGTAGGGGGCTATCCAGATACGCTAGCATGAGTAGGTTTGCTGACGAGCTTAACCTGTGAGAATTTGCTAACACTAGCCCTAGCAAGAGCAGTGGTTCTCAGAATCTACCACAGGATCGGAATAGCGACTCATTGAGAAGATCCGGTGAGAAACTCTGTTTATGGAAGGAACAATACAATAAATAGCACTTTCGATTTGTTTTAATGATAATTATATTTCATGTGCTTTACTACATTGATCTATCAATTACTTTTACCGAATTAGACGATTAAAACGATATAATTAAATTATTTTTAAATCATTGAGTTTTATTTCAACATCGTATTCTGAAATTATTACTATTTTTTTATTTATTGCTTAGATGGGTGGACGAGCTCACAGCCCACCTGGTCTTAAGTGGTTACTGGAGCCTATAGCCATTTACCACGTAAATGCGCCACCCAACTTGAGATATATAAGTTCTAAGGTCTCAGTATAGTTACAACGGCTGCCCCACTCTTCAAACCGAAACGCATTACCGCTTCACTGCAGAAATAGGCAGGGTGGTGGTACTTAACCGCGCGGACTCTCAAGAGGTCCTACCACCAGTAATGATGCAAATTATAATTTCGATTCGTTTTGGTGATAATTATATTTCATGTGCTTTATTTACCACATTTATCTATCAACTACTTTTGCCGTATTAGCCGAATTAAAACGATGCAATAATATTATTTTAATAATCATTCAACTTTATTTCAACACTAGCGACCCGCCCTCGCTTCGCTTCGGAAACATTAAATCACACATGAAATCAAAATAAAAATTTAAATTTTTTTTTAAAAAAGTAGCCTATGTTCATCAGGGACAATGTCGGCTTCTAATGGAAAAAGAATTTTTCAAATCGATCCAGTAGTTTCGGAGCCTATTCGAAACAAACAAACAAACAAATCTTTCCTCTTTATAATATTAGTATAGATATAGATATAGATTATATTTCATGTACTTTATTTACCACATTTATCTATCAACTACTTTTGTCGAATTAGCCGAATTAAAACGATGCAATAATATTATTTTAATAATCATTCAACTTTATTTCAACATATTATTCTGAAAATTTTCAATATTAATTATAAGTAATACGAGAATCATTCGCTATCGACAAGTCCACAATATCGATATTCGAACTTATCTTTTTCAATAATATCGAGTTATTTGTTTCGATGACTTCCGGAAGTGTTTGTTTATTGAATCTCCAACAGGGATATAGATACAACGGCCCTTGTACTTTTGGTCAGGCTAAAGATATCTCATTATAATTTTGTTTGGGTGTTCTTCTATTTATTAAAAGGTACACATTTGACCAACGATTTACAGTAAAGAGTGCATGTTTATTTAGCATTCCATTGACGAGTTTGGATTTTATCATAACCATACGGTAGATTCACTTTATAATACATTGCTGTACATTGCTTCATGTATTAAATACTACTTATTAATAAACAGAGAGATCGTATAAAATAGTTTTAATATTGTTATAATATCATAACAAAAATTTACGGTGCATGTTTTGATTGATTTTAAGATTTTGAGTTTGAAGTTGTCATGGCCTAAAGGATAAGACGCTCGGTACATTCGTATCGAGCGATTCTACCATCTTGGTGTTCGAATCCCGCAAACAGGTGTACCAAATTTTTGTAATCAAACAAATTTTTCTCGATTGACTTCCACGGCGAAGGAATAGCATCGTATAATAATATATAAATCGAACCTGCAAATAGTACAATTTGTGTAATTGCTAATGTTAGCAGTAACGCGTTTCGGTTTGATGGGTGGGGCGGCGGTTGTACCGTAAAAACGGAGACTTAGAATATGAGGGTCTGTCTCAATATGGGTGGCGGCAATTATGTTGTTGATGCCTATGGGCATCCATTACGGCACTCATCTTGAAAGTTCTAAATCTCAGGTTGATAGTGCATCAGCTGCCCACTGCTCACCTTTCAAACTGAAATGCATTACGGCTTCGCGGCAGAAATAGGTAGGGTGGTGGTACCTACCCGTGCAAGACCCTTTACCACCCGTAATAACGCAAATTATTTCTTGTTTTTGGCCTTCGAGCATACGGCTCATCTGATAGGACATACAAATTTTTCAACACACAAATTTTCTGCTACCATTTAGTCTTTAATTTATTGTAATCTGTTCATGGAACATGTAGTACCTACCTACTCCATTTCAATATTCATTTACATAAATTCACTAAAAATTATTACATTCCGTAAATAAAATTCGACTAGCAGAATGAAATGCCTAAGGTCGAAGTCCGCGTGTAAGCGATTACGGAATCGTGTAGGTAGCTCACTATCCAATTCATTTCACTTTGACGTTAACACTTTGACGTCGACAGAGACGGATTAATGCAGAGAGAAAGAGAGAAATATATTTTTGAAATGTCAATTTGTAACACTATATACCACACTGAAATAATTACAAGCTTTTTGTTAAAAAAAATTTATTGCTTAGATGGGTGGACGAGCTTACAGCCCACTTGATGTTAAGTGATTACCGGAGCCCATAGACATATACAACGTAAATGCCGCCACTTACCTTGCAATATAAGTTCTAAAGTCTCAGTTTTTACAGTACAACGGCTGCCCCACCCTTCAAACCGAAACGCATTACTGCTTCACGGCAGAAAGATAATTTTTGCGGGTTTAATATGGTTAATTTAATTTAAATTATTAAGTATCGCATTATCTGTGTAGCTTATGTTCTCCTGGAAGATATTTTTTTAATGAGTAACACACGGCTTTGCAGAGGACTTTTATATAGTGCTTTGAGGAATTGTTCGAGATGATACCTTTATCTCGTTTTTACCATCGCACCGCCCGCCACCGGAGTAGAGTTCATCCATACTACCTGGAGCCATCCACAGTGCGTTTCCAGAGGTATTTTTTGCCACGTACCATCCGGCTATGGGATGAGCTCCCCTCCACGGTGTTTCCCGAGCGCTATGACATGTCCTTCTTTAAACGAGGCTTGTGGAGAGTATTAAGCGGTAGGCAGCGGCTTGGCTCTGCCCCTGGCATTGCAGAAGTCCATGGGCGACGGTAACCACTCACCATCAGGTGGGCCGTATCCTCGTCTGCCTGCAAGAACAATAAAAAAAAATACCCTAAGGGACTGAACGAGCTGACGGATGTCATTAACAATGCCTGTGCCTACGGTGTTTAACAAGGTTAGCTTTTAAATTATGAATGACGTGGCCGGCAAGGTGTATCAACATCATGTTACTTTGTGAGCCAATTAAATTCTCATAGCTTTTATAATTTCACTACAGCGCGTTTATTCTAAGGGCTTGACCCGACCCTATAAACAAAGAGGACTGTGTTTCAGGAATTGGCTTTGTTCTTTGGGTACGGTACGAATTTTTCTATAGTCAATAAGACATATCGGTAGATTAGTACCTTCTAGGTGATAAATTTAATCATATCTACTCAAGAATTTTACAGGTGCTAGGACCTCTTGTGAGTCCGCACGGGTAGGTACCACCACCCTGCCTGTTTCTGCCGTGAAGCAGTAATGCGTTTTGGTTTGAAGGGTGGGGCAGCCGTTGTAACTATACTGAGATCTTAGAACTTATATCTCAAGGTGGATGGCCCATTTACGTTGTAGATGTCAACGGGTTCCAGTAACCACTTAACACCAGCTGTGAGCTCGTCCACCCATCTAAAGAATAAATAAATAAATAAAGAATAATTGTCGGGAGAGTCTTCTTCTTCAAATAAGGTTTGAAATTTTTCTGCAAAGGGCGACATTGGTTCGGTCGCGTCTGTTTTTTTGCCGATAGAAAAGCGCACTAATGCTTTCAATGACTTGACATCGCCTGTACCAGACGTTTGTAGGATTGAATTTTTTTCATTGCCCTTTTAGGCAGACGAGCATACGGTCCACCTGCCGGTGAGTGGTTACCGTCGCCCATGGACTTCAGCAATGCCAGGGGCAGAGCCAGGCCGCTGCCTACCGTTGAGTACCGTTGAATTACGCGATAGAGTAATCCACGAGCATTTAAAACAGCTTCCGTGATTAAAACGTCTGACTAACAAAATGTATTTACCACATACTTTTCAAACCGAAAATAGTCTTACGTACACGCATCGTAGAAGTCGAACGATGCATCCGTAGTCTGAACGCTCTCCAAAATTATCCGACAATTTATATTATTTTCGTAATTAAAGTCACCGGATTCTTAGTATTCACAAGCTTTATTTCGAGCTTCTGTTTAAAAAAAAAAAAAAAAAAACACGCGGCGTAAACAGCGCTACGTCTGTTTTACGGTGTTTTATTTACGTGTTACAGGTCGTGTACGACGAGATAAAGTACCCTACGTAACGTATCTAAAAGTTGAAACTATATTTAGTTGGTTCATTAGTCCGTAATATGTTAATACGACAGATTCTTCTTCTTCTTCTTAGCGTATTTTCGATCTAGTGCCAATCCTTACTGGTGGTAGGACCTCTTGTGAGTCCGCGCGGGTAGGTACCAACACCCTGCCTATTTCTGCCGTGAAGCAGAAATGCGTTTCGGTTTGAAGGGCGGGGCAGCCGTTGTAACTATACTGAGACCTTAGAACTGATATCTCAAGGTGGGTGGCGCATTTACGTTGTAGATGTCTATGGGCTTCAGTAACCACTTAACACCAGGAAGGCTGTGAGCTCGTCCACCCATCTAAGCAATAAAAAAAACGTCGTCTGGTTTTCGGCATCCTTCTGGGTGAGGTTATTCTCCTTCACATCTTCCTTGGATATGATTCCTTATACCTTTCTTAAAAGATTGGATGTGGAAGGCGGAGGATCGTTCATTGTGGTGTACTTTGGGACAGGCCTACATCCAGCAGTGGAGAGATACAGGCTGATGATGATATCTTCCTTTACCACATCTATCCTGCGTTTCTTGCGGGTTCTATGACCTGGTACCTATTTCTATAATAATATAAGAAACTAGCTGTACCCGTCCGTTTCGTTGGGCATTTAAAATTAACATTGTTATTTCCCACCCCCACAAAGATTCTCATAATTATCGCCCCTGCAACTGGTGTAGGGAGTTCAACACTCATATAAATATTAGCCTATTCATTAAGTACATATATTTTCTACATGGATACCAAGTTTCAAGTCAATCGGATGCATGGTTCAGTAGTTATAACGGAACATCCGTAAAAACCACTGTAGATTTATATATTAGTATAGACACTCTTGAAAAATTATGAAATTTCAAACAATAATTAGACATCAGTGTTACTTTATTCTACTATAATTTAAAAAAAAAAAAACACACACACACACACAGCCTACATTTTTAAATAAATGAGCACACATCGCATAAGAAAAACATTAAGCCAGTTAATATTTGCTTCGAAAGTTTGAGTTTTAATAGCAACTCCATGGTTTTCATCATCGTTTTGCGCCGATATCTGAATAGTCAAAAACCAAGATTATCACCTTAACACGTTCGCTGCGGCAAGTAAAATCTTAAACCTTTGTCTGGTGCGGCGGCGGGCCAAATTGTGCCCCCAATGATTTTTCCGCCAGTGCGTGGTAGGTCTTTTTCGACACGTCAGCACAAGGTTAGATTAAATTGCTATAACTTTGCGAAAACATAATGTAGGTGAACAGTTTTTGGACTGTTGGAAAAACCTTGAACCCAACTTCTTTANTTAATACAGCGCCATCTGTGAGATTTTTTAATACTAACGTGTGTATGAAAGCTCTTGTAGTGAATTTTAATTTAGGATTATACGTGAAATTAAAATATCAATTCACAGAGGGCGCTACCTTACAATTATTTACTAATGACAAAATTTTACATATACTTAAGACGTTTAGGATAATTGTATTTTAATTTTGGAAGTTTTCATTTCTACCACGTATGAATTGCACACATTTTGTTTTTTTTTTAATTTTTTAATTCAAAATCGTACATACTGCACTTTTTCTTGAGACGGCTGCTAATGGTAATGGTAAATGTTTTGAATGATATAAATAACGATATATCAATCGCTTCGCAAAAAGAGATACGATTTGAAATGTTTCAAGCAATATATTTCATAGTTTACTGTTTAACATATGGCTCAGACTGATATGAATTATAACGATAAAAGATGATTTAAAAAAAAATTATTGTGGGCACCGCATCTTTTTTGGTCCATTTGTATTTTAGGTTTGTTTGTTCTTCGAGCTAAATGGAGGTTATTTGAAATAAAAATGAAACTGTTATATTGTTTACGGCCGCCATTTTGGAGCTTAGTGATATATACAAGATTTCCCAGTGGTGTTTTCGACTAATAATTGTTAGTTCTGTTAAAAACAGGGTCCATAAAAAGCAGAGGTTTGACACACACAGTCCTAGCTGCTCCAATTTGACTGCCTACAGATACCGGTTTTTTGCGGTAAGTACTCAAAGGTTTCTGCTGATAGAATAATATAATGTTAAACAGACCGAGAACATGCCTGCGTAATATAATATATATAGCAATAAGAAAAGTTCACGATTGACTTCCACGGTGAAGGAATAATATCGTGTAATAAAAATCAAACCCGCAAAATTATAATTTTGCGTAATTACTGGTGGTAGGATCTCTTGTGAGACCGCGCGGGTAGGTGCCACCACCCCGCCTATTTCTGCCGTGAAGCAGTAATGCGTTTCGGTTTGACAGGGTGGGACAGCCGATGTAACTAAACTCAAACTTCTAGACCTTAGAACTTATATCTCAAGGTGGATGGCGCATTTACGTTGTAGATGTCTATGGGCTCCAGTAACCACTTTACACCAGGTGGGCGGTGAGCTCTTCCACCCATCTAGTGACTCGGGAGAGAATTGTCAAAACCGACCAGGGGATCTCACTAGTGAGATCCCCTGGTGAGGTCAGCTCGTGTATATTCGATGCTAATAAAAAACGGTAAAATTTATGAATATATGCCTTTTAATACTGTATAAACTATTATATGTATGTATGTATTTGTAATTTAATATAAATTTCATTGCACCTACCACTATTTACTCTGCACTACCTTTGGTTGACTGGTAGAGAATGTCTTACATGAAGTGTAATAAATAAAATAAAATTAATAATAATATAACAATAATAAATGCTAATTTTCGATTCACTACACCATTTCGTAGTAGTAACTAAGCAATAAAAAAATAATTAAAAAAAACTAACAAATCTTTATATATAAAAATGAATTGCTGTTCGTTAGTCTCGCTAAAACTCGAGAACGGCTGGACCGATTTGGCTAATTCCACAAATAATTCGTCTCGAATTATTTGTGGAAGTCCAGAGAAGGTTTAAAAGGTGAATAAATATGAAAATGCTCGGAATTAAATAAAAATCACAATTTTGTTATGTCCCCCGGCAGACGGATTCCTTTTGTTTGTTTTATGTTTATTTTATACAAAAGTTTAGGTCTTTTATTTGTCGATTGAGGCACTACGAAGTCTGCCGGGTCAGCTAGTTACATATAAAAATTATTATCCGGACAGACTAATTTTGTATGCAAATGAAGTGTTCAAATTCAAAACCGATCAATAATTACAATGTAACCTCGAATTTTAGTCATTGATTGGTAAACAAACATTTACTCCGATCCAAAGTTTAAAAGGAAAGTTTCATTCAAAATAACAAGAACACAAACCGGTCGTGTTATGCAGAAGCGATACAGCCAAATCAATCTACTGGAGCACAGACTAGCAAGTACGAGGACCTTTTCATTGTGTGTTCCATACAGAAAGGTAGAACCTACCATCCTCAGCATGAATACTGCCGTTCCCCCAAAAGTGTGAATAAATTGAAATGAAAAAAAAAAGGTCAAACAAATTGCTTGGTTCTTTTTTACATGACGCGATTTAAATAAATGCGGCAATAGAACATTCTGGCTAGAGTATTCCAAAAACAAATTGTTGAATCTGCATTTCAAGATGGCCGCCTTGACAATTGCGAACCTTAATTTAATTTTGTTGAAACTCGTCAACAAGAATTTCTGTGACGCGAGAGTAAACAAGAAATATTACTGCGAGTGCTTTTTTTTCTTCATTCGTTTTGCCAATTGGGGGTTTTAATGTTTTAGCAGTGATACTTTTTTGTTTTGTTGGGCTAAGTTAAACGCATTGATGTCATCTATCTTAATACATACTAGATGATGACCGAGCTTTGTTTGGTTTTTTTTTTTGATAACGCCATCTTGTTGTGTCTTTAAAGCGGTTAGTTGCCCTCAATTAAGAAAAATAGTATTATTATTCGCCAATAGATGTCGGGAAGAGTTGATTATTGAAAACACGAATATAACAACACTTTCTGAAAATAAATCGTAGCTAGATCGATTTATCGCCCCCGAAATCCCCTATACACTAAATTTTATGAAAATCGTTGGAGCCGTTTCCGAGATTCAGATTATATATGTCGTGGATAACGACTTTTAGCTGTCGTGGATAACGACTTTTAGTAAAAGACTGTGGTTTTAATTATTATTTTAAATGATGAGATGTTGTTTTGATAAATATCACAAAATGAAGGGTAGACTACGTAACGCCACAGTATAAAATGGCGGTACGTGGACAGAGTCGTGGCATTCCGTGTCAGACAGTCATTCCGTCCGTCTCAGTCAGTCGGTCTGTCGGTATGTGCAACGAAACTGTCGGTTTATCCTGTCATTGTGAAAGTTGTGTGTNTTAAATGATGAGATGTTGTTTTGATAAATATCACAAAATGAAGGGTAGACTACGTAACGCCACAGTATAAAATGGCGGTACGTGGACAGAGTCGTGGCATTCCGTGTCAGACAGTCATTCCGTCCGTCTCAGTCAGTCGGTCTGTCGGTATGTGCAACGAAACTGTCGGTTTATCCTGTCATTGTGAAAGTTGTGTGTGTCGAGTTTCAATAATTATTATTGAAAAGTTTTATTGACTAAACTGAGTTCAATCGAATACGAGCGATGACGGAACCTACCGCTCAGCCATACCTGGCGTGCTCCGACATATATATATATACAAGAATTGCTCGTTTAAAGGTATAAGATTAACTAGACGACTCTCGAATGGAAATACGGAAGGGCTGTATAGTTTTTCGAACGCCACACACCCAACACGAGGGGATGATGACGTGGCCCAAGAATATTTCCACTGTCACTTTTCTAATGTCTAATAAGGAACGATACGTCACGAATGACATTCATACTTATTCATACGTATTCACACGTCAAAAGGTGAATGTGTATACCGAATGTCATGACTAATTTAGGTTTAATGAAATTTGGATTGCGTACTCTGGATATTATTTATTTCTATACTAATATATAAATCTACAGTGGTTTTTACGGATGTTCCGTTATAACTACTGAACCATGCATCTGATTGACTTGAAACTTGGTATCCATGTAGAAAATACATGTACTTAATGGATAGGCTAATATTCGTATGAGTGTTGGACTCCCTACACCAGTTGCGGGGGCGTTAATGATGAGAATTTTTGTGGGGGTGAGAAATAATAATGTTAATTTTAAATGCCCAGCGAAGCGGACGGGTACAGCTAGTATCTTATAACTTTCGTCTCGTCTCGTTCTGAGGCTAATAAACATACACATTAAAAAATATCTTAATACTCCATGATCGTTAATTAAAGACTAGCAATGACAATGATAATAACAATGTACGATCGTAACATTAACAATCGCGGCTTTAATTTAAAAAGCACTTTCCATTAACCGAAATGCTTATGATGAAAATGATCGGCTTGCTTAACTGAGGATCTTAATTGTGAGACGCGATGCTAATGGCTATTGCTATGGTAAAGATACTTCAACTTGACAGGAAACAGAAGTAATTTCTTTTTTATTCTGCTGATGGTCCCACGAGATGATCGGACCAAATTCGATCTTGTCTGGACATTAAGCTCCACGATGCCCTCCGTGAGGCCAAGGATCACAGCAGATGGAGAGCAATTGTACATGAGAGCGGAGAGTCAGTAATGAGGAGAGCGATGCGAGGAGGAGATTCTGATTAGGATGTTGACTCAAAATAATAATAAAATTATTGTACCGTCATCGGTCCTTGATACGTGTGCAAATTTTCAAGGTAAACGGACTTTTAGAAGTTGCTGAAAATTAGACATAGGTGTATCGAATGACAAGCTAGTAGATATGTTGAAAAAAAAAGTGAAATAATTTTGTTAGTCTTAAGACTGAGCTATTTCTTTACTTGAGTTTCATCTTCACGATTTATTGATTAGTGTCTGTTATGTATTTCGTGTTCTGTACGAGAATCCACAATTACAGTCTAGTTTATAGATCGAATAAAGGGCTAATGTATCAATAGACATCATAGTCTAAAGTGTCTACTGAAACACTTCCAGCGACATCGCAAATCTACAAGTCTATTAGAAGTGTTTCACGTGTTTATTCGTCTAAACGATAACGCCCCCTTGTTGCCGCTGCAACCCTAAAGGGGGGCGGTAAGAGTGCCAGAAAAAATGGAAGCGTTGTGTGGAACCTTGGGAAGCGATTTGTAATTTCATCTGGGAGGACTCTTAGACACCGACTGAGCTTTCGCTGTGTGTAGTGTGTAGTGTAGTAGTGTGTGTGTAGTGTGTAGTTCGTAGTGGTTTTGAAGTAGGTGAAAAAATGGGGGCACTAAAAATAATCTATTCTCAGAGTGGTCAGTAGACAAAATAAGTTTGAGAACCCCTGGTCTAAACACATACGAAACAAATACAAGTACAGCCGGACTAGGAACGTCAGTTGGTATGTCCTTTGGTAGGAAAATACCCACGTGGCATAGGAAAGCAGTAGAAGTGACTATACGAAGCCGGAATCTGATCACATAACCGACCAAACTATGAGCCTAAGCAAACTGCGCCAACCAAACGCTCTCAAATCAAATACCGTATTGTTTGCGCATGAAAGCCGAAATTACAAGTCGTAATAATTCAGATTTGAAGCGTTGAAAACTGAGTGGTTGTTCGTACGCAATCGCGATTTTATATAACGAAACGTAATCGATCTCCGAGCTCTAAAAATATGTTTAATGTCCCAGTTAATGTTGATTTGTATGCAGTTGCAGACGGAAATTATATGAGATGTTTGAGTTGATGGAATGCGCTTTTGAACGCTACGTTTTTCTCTTTATTTGATTAATTTTATTTGATTATGGTGGTAGGATCTCTTGTGAGTCCGTGCGGGTAGGTACCACCAGCCTGCCTATTTCTACCGTGAAGCAGTAATCCGTCGTTTCGGCTTGAAGGGTGGGGCAGCCGTTGTAACTATACTTGAGACCTTAGAACTTATGTTTATGGGCTCCAGTGACCACTTAACACCAGGTGGGCTGTGAGCTCGTCCACCCATATAAGCAATAAAAAAAAAAAAAAAAACTAGCGCTGTGAATTCGTCTGGTCAATTGCATACGAAATTAACTTAAAGACCAGACCGGACCAGTATTGACCAGACTAGTTGCAAAACTTTGCTTAAAGGGCTTTTGCTTTGTTGTAAGTGCATCTAGCGCTCGCGGTGGAGTTGTATTTGAGTTGTGAGACCGACAACTAATTAGTTTGATGCCTTTACGAGACTTTCTTCTATTCCACCATGTCATATACATCACCAACGTCGACCTGAATAACTAAATACCCCCTTTTGAATTTCAGAATGACAAATTGTTCGGTTTTCACGAGTGGCAGACATTTAAACTACTTTTACGGTCCGTATCTTGGATTTATTGTTTTCATTTTATTATTTCTGTCGTTTTCTATGCTTTACAGTACTTGTCGTGTGACCACGCAGTCAGTCCCAGTTCTTTATCTTTCGTTTGAAAAGAAACCACAAAATTTAACCCGTAAGGGTAATTTTAACTTGCACCATCATGTACCCTGTCTCGAACTATCTTTTCGTGAGTTCACGAAGGATCGTTGCGTCTAAATCATGTATTTTTTTTATTGCTTAGATGACGAGCTCACAGCCCACCTGGTGTAAAGTAGTTACTGGAGCCCATAGACATCCACAACGCAAATGCGCCACCCACCTTGACTGAAGCCCATAGACATCCACAACGCAAATGCGCCACCCACCTTGAAATATAAGTTCTAAGGTCTCAAGTGTAGTTAAAACGGGTGCCCCACCCTCCAAACCGAAATACATTACTTTTTCACAGCATAAATAAGCGGGGTGGTGATACCCACCTCACACGAGGTCCTACCACCAGTAATTACGCAAATTATAATTTTGCGGGATTGATTTTTATTACACGATGTTATTCTTTCACCGTGGAATTCAATCGAGAACATTTGTTGAATACGTATTTCATTACAAAAATTGGTACCTGCCTGAGATTCGAACACCGGTGCATCGCTCAACACGAATGCACCGGACGTCTTATCCGTTAGGCCACGACGACTTCGATATATAACTGTCTGTCTTTTCTATTACTTCAAACTATTTGTTTAACTAAAACAATTGTTGATACCAATCATTACAACGGATGCAAATGCGAGGACATAATAGGCGTATTATACGTGTTAACGTTTCCTAGTTAATTGCACGTTGCTGTTAATTAACGCAGAGGAACCGCGTTTGGCTGAGTATGCTAATTAATTGTCATCGCACGACAGCTAATGACACGGAATTGCACCATTCTAAGATCGCGTTGCTAGATTAAGGGGCCAGGGCGCACCTAATCCGGTCACAGGAGCCCATAGATAACACAACTGGTGCTAGGACCAGGAGGAACTATTCGAGATGATCCTCTCAACTCCTTTTTATCATCGCACCTCCCGCCACCGGAGCAGATTTCATCCATATTATCTGGAACCGCTGCGTTCATCCACAGTGCGTTTCCAAAGAAATTTTTTGCCACGTACGGCTTTGGAATGAACTCCTCTCCACGGTATTTTCCGAGCACTATGACATGTCTTTCTTCAAACGAGGCTTGTGGAGAGTATTAATCGGTAGGCATCGGCTTGGCTCTGCCCCTGGCATTGCTGAAGTCCATGGGCGACGGTGACCACTCACCATCAGGCGGGCCGTATGCTCGCCTGCCTACAAGGGCAATAAAGACAAAAAAAATCAAATTTAGTCATGCAGTACATTTTTTTCACTAACTCTTTTTCAACGACTCTCACCCGGAAAGAACAATAAATTGTAGTGAAAAAATACTGGTATTTTTAAAAATGCCTCCAGCCAAAACCAGCGGTAGGTCCTTTCAAGTCCGCCTGTTGCGATACGTTTTGATGCACTTTAATAAAACCAACATAAACCTAACTACGCCGAACATTCAGAGTCCAGATTGAACATAACGGAAGTAATTCACATACGCCTTTATGACTCTGTAAACGGCTTTTAAAGACTTTCTGCAGCAACACGTGTAAAGAACGGCTGTAAAACCGTTCGGATACGTTAAATAAATTTAAATATTTCACATTGCTTTTTATTGCGGTAGTTTTAATCGAATACGGCCCACGTTTCCTACGGCCAAGCTCGAATTGAGACGTAAAATCAACAGTCACAAATTCTATAGACAATCCGACCGTCGCGGCGTCGGGACGGCCATGATCCAATTCGAATTTCGATCTCATTTGAAAATGGCTGCTTACATGTTCTCGAAATTATCGTGGCCTAAAGGATAAGGCGCCTGGTGTATTCGTGACAAGCGATGCGACAGTGCCGGTGTTCGAATCCCGCAAGAAGGTACCTTTTTTTCTAATGAAATACGTGCTTAGTATGTGTTCGTAAATAATTTCACGCGGTCTTACAGCCTACTGAGTTTCTCGCGGGATCTTCCCAGTCGGTCGCGTTTCCGATCCGGTGGTAGATTCTACGAAGCGCTGCTCTTGCTAAGGCCAGTGTTAGTAACGGTTTGAGCCCCGTGGGCTTACCTACTAGCTCAGTGAATCTAGAATTACCCCTCGAGGTTACTAGAATAGGTAGGGGAAAAAAGCGGTCTTACTAGTTGGTAGGACGCCTCAAAGGCTCCGTCAGCTTGTAGTAGTTGGCCGTGGTAACCCCCCTACCTCATCCGGGTTCTGACCTCGGAAGGGATCGGACGCTTGGGCGAAGAGTGCAAGGGAGTCGTTTAGTGGGTAAACCCTAAAATTCCTGGGGCCCGCGGTCTGGTCCCAACACCTTGCAGATCGTTGAGTCCCACATATCCCGCGCGCCCCCTAGGCGCGGGGATCTCGCAGGAGGTTCGGCCCCCGGCCCGAAAAAAATAAGGACATATACGGGTAGGTACTACCGTCCTAACCCATTTCTGCCGTGACAAAATAATGTATTTCGACTTGAAGCGCGGGCCAGCCGTTGTACTGTACCATAGAGCTTTGTTGTTGCAGTCAACATTTATACTGGTAAGGTCAATTCAAAAAACTACTGGTCATATCTTGATGAAAGTTTTAAATGAAATATTCCATGATACACTGGATTTCAAAAATAAAATATCAAGATCGAATCACCGGTGAAAAATTCTGAGGTTACATACACACTTACAAACAAATACAGTCGAATTAAAAACCTTCTTCTTTTGTTGAAACCGCCTAAAACAGTTTCGCGAACAAGACCCAATCAAAACATTTCATCATAAAGCAATGTAACCTAACTCCGTCGTAATTATTACCAAATTATTTAGTGCTCCAAAACTAACATATTATTATACTAACGGCTTCGACGAAAACTTTCTATAGCCATTCAGAGCGCTCTGTTAATACAAATAAACTAAAACTATTAATAGATATGCTCGGATTTGAGGAATCGTATATGACGGAGTGACTTGTGACGTCACGACTGATTTCGTGAGACGCTGACGTCATTCGATCCCTTACATAGTGACAGTAAATTGTAACTATACTGAGATCTTAGAACGTCGTAGATATCTATGGGCTCCAGTAACCACTTAACACCAGGTGGGCTGTGAGCTCGTCCACCCATCTTAGTAATAAAAAAAATAAGTCTCACTTTTCCAATGAATTCCATTTATTGAATTTCAAGTGTACAACAAGAACAACAGATAGTTCCGCTCCGATTGGCTTTTCAAGCCGGAATGTATTGTGCGTTTTTGGAACGAAACGAACGAAGTTCCTTATGGGACGATGCGGAGGGGTACCCTAACCGGGAAAAAACGTCCGTAACGTAAGATTTTTATTAGTAATGCACACAGTGTACGACTTAACTTTGTAATAACGTACAAAAAATAACATATATTTTTATTACATATTTTTTATAAATCATTGTGAATAAAATGAAGATGATAACTTTGTAAAGTAGATTTTTTAATGCCAGCATAACCGGGTAAGGTGTTGTGCGACAATAGTCACTCGTATTTATAGTAGAAAAGGGGCGGTAGCTTAGTCATGAATTCTCTTGAATACCCTCTTAAGCAATTGTTTACACGCATTGGATTTGTAATAGTTAACCAACAATATCAACATTAAGGAAACAATTAAATTTAACTTATCTTAGTCAACTAAATAGTAATGTTGCGCCGATATATACATATAACTAACTGTTTTATAGTACTGAACTAGCTGACCCGGCAGACTTCGTAGTCCCTCAATCGATAAATGAAAGACCTAAATTTTTATATAAAATAAACTTAAAACAAACAAAAGGAATCTGTCCGCCGGGGGACACATCAAAGGGAAAACAAAATTGTTATTTTTATTTAATTCCGAGCATTTTCTACATTTTAAACCTCCTCTGGACTTCCACACATAATTCAAGACCAATTTTAGCCAAATCGGTCCAGCCGTTCTCGAGTTTTAGCGAGACTAACGAACATCAATTCATTTATATATATAAATAAAGCTTCGATTGAAATAGAATAGAAGAAGCGGGTCGAAATTTCAAAAATTCAAAGGTATTACTGGCAAGATTAAGCCCGCACGGGCAGGTATCGCCATCCTGCTTACTTCACCCACGGAGCAACCACGCGTGTCTGTCAGTGCGGGACACCCATTATGGGATACGATTGGAACTTCGATCGCATATCTAAAGGGAGATTGAAATATCGTTATGATATCACCACCATTTCCCACCCAAGTTTTTTTATTTTTTATTGCATAGATGGGTGGACGAGCTCACAGCCCACCTGGTGTTAAGTGGTTACTGGAGCCCATAGACATCTACGACGTAAATGCGCCACCCACCAAGAGACGTAAGTTATAAGGTCTCAGGTATAGTTACAACGGCTGCCCCACCCTTCAAACCGAAACGCGTTACTGCTACACGGCAGAAATAAGCAGGGTGGTGGTACCTACTCGGACTCTCAAGAAGTCCTACCACCAGTAAAAAGAAAATCCTAAGTTCTGATTTTCTCCAATTCTTCTCCTAAAAGTTAGTTTTAGGACATTCTACAGGTCTCGACGATATCACTCGTCTTTTTCTGGTACAAAACAATCTCGACTGGATACCAGTTTCTCCAATGCTACGACTTCTTCATCTTGTCCTTATCGCACATTATGTGGGGTCGACCCAATATGTCGTCTTATCATACATGCATAGAGATTTGGCATGAGTTTTACAACCGGCCGCATGCAACACATCAACCCTGTTTGGATTATATCTGCGGTAGTATATCCATTGCAACGTGTCTTAATAAGGAACTTTTCTATTTCTTCTTTGTTTGTCTATGTTTGCTTTGACTGACTCGGTGGTGCTGTAGTTAGTGGTTTTGACTGTGGTGCCGAGGGTCGTGGGTTCGGTTCCCACCTCGGGCAAACATTGTGTGATGAACAGATTTGTTTGCTCTTTGTCTGGGTGCTTACGTATGTATATAAAGGTATATAAGTATGCACGTCAGTCTCTGGTACCTATAACACAAGGAATCCTAAATTGAGGCCGGATCACCGTGGGTTATAATATCACAATTATATTATTATGCTTTTAATGTTTCTTTTACTGCATCCGTTTTATTTTTCATTTCAAGATTTGCATTTTATTATCACAAACATTTACACACTAATATTTAGATCTTCATATTTGAATACCAAATAAAGGTAGTAGGCAGCGGCTTAGCTTTGCCCCTGACATTGCTGAAGTCTATGGGCGACGGTAACCACTCACCGTCAGGTGGGCCATATGCTCGTCTGCCTACAAGGGCAATAAAAAAAATAGATTTATGTGTTTTTCTTAGTTTGCGACTGCAACTTAAATCAACGTAACCAAAGTATCTGGCGGTGTGTTCACTCGTCCACCTACGAGAGAGAGGGAGAGAGATATGTTTTTGGAGAGCACAATTTTGGAACAAGATAGTAATGGCCGAATTTCTGTCAAAAAAAAAATATCACGCAAAGGCCTTTCTTATGCCTCTTGGTAAATACGCAGTGTCAAAATGTTCATATTTCTTATTCTAGTTGAGCAATCCTTGTTTGACCGGACGACAGCCGGGTAAACATTCGTAAGCCGGATCATCCGACTCGGCGATAGGTTATGTGGCGTCGTCACGGCGGATCCGGTTGCCGGGGTAAAGACAAAGTCTTTGTGACGATTCATGTTTACCTTACCACGACAATGTTAGAATATGTAATTTTCTATCCTCGCGATTGAAGTGAATTATATTTCCTTTTTACTGGTGACATTGTTATACGGAAGTCTACTGCTTTTAAGAAAAATTGATCGAAGCTCTGATTATATCTATCTTTGTTATACCAGCGTCTTTTGACATCATAACGTGAGACTATACAAAGGAAAAAGAATCAATAGTTCTGGAAGTTTTGAAACACATATAAAAAACACGTGTGGCACTCGGGGACTGCCGCGATAAAGCTATTGCAAAGCATTTTTTATCAACTTATGCAATTACAATTAGACAATAATAATTTAATATTAAAACAATAATAAAAATAAGTCAAGCTATATTTAAAAACATTAACAAAAGCAAAACATTAACTTCCCCCTTCACACTCATAAGCTAGACTGCGTGAGAGAGATGGGCACACTTTTCATGATGCTCAAGCAGTGCGACGTCACGTAGCGTGCTTATTCACAAAAACACAACACCAGCGCAACGTGTGAATTTGTTGAACGCGAGCTACATAGTAGGCGTAGTGGGTTGTCAGGTTATTTTCGTTACGGAATTTCTTGATTCAGTCGCCGCGCTCAAATAAAACGTACATAGAGTTGTTCGTGAGATAAAATTGGGTACTAGGAGTACGCTGATATAACACCAACGCCTTACGGTAAAGCAGAATTAGGTGGAAGAATCTAAGCAGATTCGGTCGCAGGAAACATGTTTAGGTTGAAAACTTTTAATGCTCCGATTCTGGTTGTCCGACTTCTGACTCTGTCACAGCTACCCTGTCATTTTAATAGTTGTATTTCAATTGGCTAATTTCAGGGAGCGGCTTATAGTTTTCGATGGATAGATTAGAAGTTGCGGCTCGCCTTATAATTAGACGGGTAGCGTGGGTTTATTATGGCTATTTGCGCATTTAAGTTTGGCCCGAATTTCTAGAGCACCTTTTCATTGTTAACTTACGCTGGATTTAAGTTAGATTTTGAGTGATGAATGGTGCCGATCGCTTAATGATCCCGTATAGGCTTTGAACGTAGAGAACCGTTCAGTTTTTAGACAGGAAACTTCAAGACATGTCCAGTCATGCAATAACCAGAATAGGATCTTGTAGACAACGGTCGGCTATTATATCCAATAGTGACCACGTTAGGCTGACTATTGCGAGTTGGAGTGCAATTCTGTATTTAATATGTCTCTGTAAGTTATGTCTTTTTATTCGCTGAGGGTAATTACTGGCCTTTCACTGTCAGGATTTTTCGCGGGCGCCACCCACGAGAAAATCTATTTTAAGTGTTACTGGGAGACAAAAAGCCTTGTTGTCTGGCCTCGCCCAGTATCGTTTCGGGGTATCAACGTGGGAAGGTGAACTGTGCTCTACGCGGCGTAATGAAATAATTATGTCGATTTTTGTCTTCGATCTTCTTACTAAAACGCCGGAATATCCAGTAAATTCTAGGAAAGACGAATCCGAAGATCTGAGAATGAATATTTCTAATAAGAGATATACATTAAAAAGAAAAGATGGCATAGTTAGAACGTCTCGACCCGGCAGGCTGGTTCTGGTTCGCGAGGGGTATTCCGGAACACCAGCGGCACCGTCTGGGCCGGCTCGACGGGCTGCCGTACCGAGACGGCTGACGTTTCAGAACCTTCGATTCGCCTCGAAGGCTCCACCGGCCGGGCGTCCTTGGGGTGAGCTGCGCCGTCTGGTTGTACCTGTTGTAACCTCATCCGGGTTCTGATCTCGGAGGGGATCGAATGCTTGGCCGAAGAGTGCAAGGGAGTCACTAGTGGGTAGGGTCCTAAAGACATCCTTGGGCCCGTGGTCCACATTCGCAGACCAGTTTCACATACCCCACGCGCCCCCTAGGCGCGGGGATCTCGTAGGAGTATCAGCCCCCGGCCCAAAAATAAAAGACAAACCGAAACAGTACTAGCCATTTAAAAAGTAATTTATGTATGGCTGGTAATAAATTATAAATTTAATTGAATATTATAGCCTGGCGGATAAAATTCAATGTTCCCTTAAAGTGACTGGCGGTTTTCAAGTTGTATGGTCAATAGGCCTCATTAATTAACCACTTAATACTAGATTGGTCGTGAGCTCACCTGTACAACTAGAGCTGCAACAAAATAATGACCATCCTAAGTGTGAATTCAAATCAGCCCATATTTACATGTAAATAACCATGAGCCTTGGTGGTCCAATCACAATACCTTCGCTGCGATGAATGGTTTCCACGCTCTATTTACGCGCACCATAATGCTATGAGGCAAGCCTTTTGTTATGGAGCTATTAGAGTATTGTGGGATCGATTCTGCTGAGCAAATGGCCTTGGACATTTAAACAGATTGACGATGAGCTCTTTAATCTTTCAATGGCACTGCACCGCAACTTCGACAAAGAGTGAAGGCACCTTCGTCACATGTGACGTCATTCAGGCCCAAACTATGTAGGTGAACTGGCGTGAGCAGTGTGCTCGTGGTGCTCAGCTAGTGTTGAGGTACTGGTGTTCATTGACACCATAGTGTGAATACCACTACCCAACTAGAGACATTTTGATGTTTATTGTGTAACTATTGCCTAACCCTTCAAAACGTATGACTTCGTGGTAGAAATAGACACGACCGTGGTACCCGGAAAGCGGTTGACATAGCCCTTGATTAGCTAAACAAAGCCTGTAAATAGTCTTTTGCTCGACGGAGTTCCGTGAGTCGACACGAACGATGAATGACACGATTGCGATAGGCTTACGACGCGTGAACTATACACTCCATCGCTCATTGCAAGTCATGCGAAATTAGTTGAATACACAAGGGATGGTGTTTTATCGATGACTCGTTTTAATGCTATTGATAACGAATTTGCAACCGAATTCGCAAATGATAGACATAGTCCTTCCTTGAAGGTTACTTCATCGTTCAAGGACGCATTTTCACTTTCTTCAGACATGTGTACCTAGGTGTGACAACTCAATAGAGCACCTTGTGGTGCAGGGCATGATTGGAGGTATAAGACCGCGCGGCAAATTATCATAACGATGGACCGACCAAATAAAGGCAGCTCAAAACAGCTCCGTCAACGAGTGTACAAGAACAGCCACGGTACGCGAGGAATGGCGACGTCTTGTGAAGCGCACCACCACCCAAAATGATGACCACGACCGCTCTGCCAAGAGTGCAAACGACTAAGAAGAAGACATAATTGCAACTAGTTTTTCGGTTTCTTCTTCATCTTCTTCTTCTTAGTCGCATACTTCACTGCTGAAGGTGGTGTCCCTAAAAGCCCTTCGTGGCTCTTTGTACCATCAGCTTCAATTTTTTTTTCGGATTAATATCGTATATTTTTTTCTACTGTAATTTTTCTCTTTACGATTTGAATACATTCGTTTTCGTAGTCACGACCCACTATGAAGCTTTTTTTGACAGTTGAATACTGTGCTAATTAATGTCTGTATTTGAAAAAAAAAACTATACTTTTTACGTTTCGTTTCACACAGAACGTACTAACACTTAGTAACTTGAGGTCTGGCAAATTGTTTGACATGGATTTCCATGTTCACGATAAAAGGATCCCAGGTGTTAAATAAGCGCCAACGATTTTCTCTATTAAAGTTAGGCTGGATTTTTTATTTCAGTGGCCTCGTCCGTCTTGGAATTAACTTGGTTTTTTTAACGACTCTTTGGATTTTGTCAAGTCTCATGAAATGGTTGGCGCCACTGTTCAGAGCATCTTGACAAACTGCAAGCTTGTGTACCCAATTGTTCTTGACGTCTGCATTGATCTAACTCTAACTGATATGTATTATGTGTTTTCAATTTTCTCCCTCTCGCTCTTCCTAAATTATATCTTTTCTCTTTAGCCGTAACGCATCTGTCGCGAGTAAAATTTTACTCTTAACGCGCGAGGTCACGGCGTTCAGAACGTCGCCCCTGATTGTAAGTGGTTACCGTCGCTCATGGACATCAGCAATGCCAGGGGCAGAGCCAAGCCGCTGTCTAGCGTAATACTTCCTGGCTCGATGATTTAGATGATGCGCCGTGAATGTGATTATTGCATAAGACCGATAAACGAACTGTTCACGATTGACTTCCACGGTGAAGGAATAACATCGTGTAATAAAAATCAAACTCGCAAAATTATAATTTGTGTAATTACTGGTGGTAGGACCTCTTGTAAGTCCGCGCGGCTAGATATCACCACCCTGCCTATTTCTGCCGTGAAGCGGTAATGCGTTTTGATTTAAAGGGTGGGGCAGCCGTTGTAATTATATATACCTTAGAAGTTATCTCTCAAGGTGGGTGGCGCATTTACGTTGTTGATCTATAGGAATTCCAGTAACCACTTAACACCAGGTGGGCTGTGAGCTCGTCCACCCACCTAAGTAATAAAAAAATAAAAAAAGAACTGGTACTAAGTGGTCACACGACATCAGATGGATGTATCGACTGTACTGCGGCTGTTTAAACTTGTACCGAAATTGATCAGTCAGGATGCTGGTACTTGCCCGTACCTTTAACAATACAGATTACCACCAATATGGTGGGTTTAGGACGGGAGTTCTATAAGTTCTATAAGTATTTTTTTTTATTGCCCTTGTAGGCAGACGAGCATACGGCCCACCCGATGGTGAGTGGTTACTGTCGTCCATGGACTTCAGCAATGCCAGGGCCAGAGCCAAGCCGCTGCCTACCACTTAATACTCTCCACAAGCCTCGTTTGAAGAACGACATGTCATAGCGCTCGGGAAACACCGTGGAGGGGAGCTCATTCCATAGCCGGATGGTACGTGGCAAAAAACACCTCTGAAAACGCACTGTGGATGACCGCAGTGGTTCCAGATAGTATGGATGAACTCTACTCCGGTGGCAGGCGGTGCGATGGTAAAAACGAGATGCCGGTATCATCTCGAACAATTCCTCAGAGCACTCCCCATGGAACATACGGTACAAAATACAGAGGGAACCGAAGTCCCTCCGCAGACACAGAGGTTCCAAACGGTCCGTGAGAATGGGATTATCGACAATCCGAACGGCCCTCCTCTGTATGGAGTCAAATGGAGAAAGCTGGTATTTGGGAGCCCTGGCCCAGAGATGGGAGCAGTACTCCACGCGAGGCCGGCCTTATGCTTTATAATGCAAAAGTCTTTGTCCAGGCGTGAAGTACCGCTTCGCTCTGTTGAGGACTCCCAGCATTTTGGACGCCAACTTGGCTTTGCCTTATTTATTTATTTATCGTATGGCATTCGTTTACACTGCGTGGTTATAATTTAAATTTACAGTTTGTGAAATAATCGATAGCTTCTTCTGTTACAGTTTTGAGATCTTCCACTTAGCCTGCGAATTTCGTTAGTGAGCATTCCATAACAATGTGGCGCATAGTTTGCTCTGGGCATCCGCATTCACAGCTTTCGTTTTCCGTCCAGCCCCATCTCTTCCGCAGTTGGTTACAGTGACCAACTCCCGTTCTCAGGTGGTTAAGCATGCACCAGATTGGGCGTTTTTCTTTGAAACCAGGTGGGCTGGAGTGTGGATCCAGCTCGAACAGTTCAGGTGGGATATATAAATGACTCCGAAACTGGACATCGCTCGAAATGTCCAAATTACAAAACTTCCATTCATTTGAAGTTGGTTAATCGAGTTTCTCGTAAAACTCACGTAACACGAAACGAGGATCAAGCGGCAGGTTGAAATTTTAATTTACATTCGAACTACAAAGGAAACGGTTTGTTTTAAGTTTTAACTGACTTGAACATAAATATTTGTGTGTTTCGGGTTATCTCAGTACGAACATACATTCTGTTTATTACTTCCTTTTTTTTTTCCTTTAATTAGATTCTGATTTGTGTTTGAAATCTGTGAATCCTCGATACACGCTCCACGCGCTTCGTTGAATCTATATATTAATACGTGAAGCAAAAACTTTGTATCCCTTTTTTACGAAAATTGCGCGGACGGAGGAGTATGAAATTTTTGCACACTTATAAAGAATATAGAGAAGAAGTGCACAATGCTAATATATTTTTTTAATATAATTCATAAAATATAGGTACATTAAATCAATAAAGAAAACATTACACACACTACATACCATGTATTTAACGCACACACGCATGCATACTATTTATTGTCAAACTTTAGTTCTTGACGTCTGTTGTCAAATTAAGACTAAATATTGTTTGTCTTTGTTCATATTTTATATAGCGTAGTCTTGCCGAAATTTGTGATTATAGAAGTATAAAATACTAGCAGCCCGCTCCGGCTCCGCTCGGGTCTTTAACAAAAATTTCAACGATATTTGACTTTAATTTTTTAAAATAAAAGAACGCTACTTGCGGCGTAACTATAATAGTTAGACATAATAATATGCTGTCGCGACACTTTTTGTAAATTTTTCTATAAAGTCGTAGTACATTATTTTATTTTATCATCAATAGTTTTCGCAGGGCACGCGATGTAAAGAATATTTTAGGTAATTTTTTTACACCTTGGGTTACATTATTGAAGGGTTAGTAAGGATACCTAATTTAAAAAAAAAAAAAATTATAACCTATGTCACTCGGGAATAGTGTAGCTTCCAAACAGTGAAAGAATTTTTCAAATCGGTTCAGTAGTTTCGGAGCCTATTCAATACAAACAAACAAACAAATCTTTCCTCTTTATAATATTAAGTATAGACAATCATAATAGTGTACAAACTTACAATTCCAATTAATTATAGTCGAATTTCGATTACTGCGGGACCTCTAGTACCGATAAATGCTTAGAACGTAACAAATCGCGCATTTTTGTTACCGTGACAAAAACTTCGCCTGTATTGTCGACAACAATTGTATGGAGTTTCAACTCGATCGGATAAATAAAATATGTACAATGCAAACAAGTTTAAGCGTATGCATAAAACTCGAACAAACAGAGGAACAATTTATGGCAAACTTAAGGTACGGTGTGGTGTTTTTGAAAAATTGAAAATTAAAGTTGAGACCAAAGATACTTTGTCCAAGTCTTTTTTTCTGTTTGAATGTTTGTTTACTGATATAGAGAATATCTAGTCTAATCCGAATGTGTTTTTCCACATACAATAATTACATGTTATACTAGGAATATTCACAAAATCAAACACAGCTTAGGGTCGATTCGACCAAACAAGAGTAAATCTTATTCTTAGAATAACTCGTCAGTTAATCGAGAGTAAATCAATTTTACGTTTTACCAACTACAATTCTAAGAATAGTGGGCCTATTCGGGAATTGCTACTATACCGCCGTTTTGCACGGAATAACGGAGCTATTCGTAGAATAAAGTAATGGCGTCAGTTAGTCCAATCATCTGATTTCNCCCCTATTTTTCCATCCGCAATAAGGTTGCAAGATGGCAATCAAATATTATAATTGTAGTACGATAAATTCTTATTCAGAGTTTATAATTTCAAGTTCCTTTAATTATGATTTTTTTTAAATTGAATTTGATCTCCCGCGCTCGCCGGTCGACTACTGATCAACTATCAATCGATCAGCTATCCCCACCAGGTGTCACCTCTGATCCAGCAAACATCACGTAGTAGGGATGGGGACGAAGCCGGTCTCCTGTCTTACTTACTCACTATACATCATAGATTATACACTTAATATATTTGAGAGCTATACAATACTATACATTTTTCAGCCATATTTTGTTGGTTTTATTTGTGTATCAATAGTATGTTCAGTAGGTCTGAGAATCGGCTACTATCTATTTTTCATACCCCTAAGTGAAAAGGGTTATCCACCCCAAACATTTATTTTTTATTTTTATTTTTTGGATATATTTTTTTGTTTATAATGAGGTATTATGTGGTTAAATGAGGTTTTTATTACTACAGTAGAATTTCCCTAGAAATCTTATTTAAGGCAACACAACGTTTGCCGGGTCAGCTAGTAGAAGTATAAAATACTAGCAGCCCGCTCCGGCTCCGCTCGGGTCTTTAACAAAAATTTCAACGATATTTGACTTCAATTTTTAAAAATAAAAGAACGCTACTTGCGGCATAACTATAATAGTTAGACATAATAATATGCTGTCGCGACACTTTTTGTAAATAATAATGTGTTCTATAAAGTCGTAGTACATTATTTTATTTTATCATCAATAGTTTTCGCAGGGCACGCGATTTAAAGAATATTTTAGGTAATTTT
Source organism: Bombyx mandarina (assembly GCF_003987935.1). Next base: position 4,725,897 of record NW_021011479.1, read on the forward strand.
TTTACACCTTGGGTTACATTATTGAAGTTTTAGTAAGGATCCCTAATTTAAAAAAAAAAAAAATTATAACCTATGTCACTCGGGAATAGTGTAGCTTCCAAACAGTGAAAGAATTTTTCAAATCGGTTCAGTAGTTACGGAGTCTATTCAATACAAACAAACAAACAAATCTTTCCTCTTTATAATATTAGTATAGACAATCATAATAGTGTACAAACTTACAATTCCAATTAATTATAGCTGAATTTCGACTACTGCGGGACCTCTAGTACCGATAAATACTTACAACGTAACAAATCGCGCATTTTTGTTACCATGACAAAAACTTCGCCTGAAGTGTAGACAACAATTGTATGGAGTTTCAACTCGATCGGATAAATAAAATATGTACAATGCGAACAAGTTTAAGCGTATGCATAAAACTCGAACAAACAGAGGAACAATTTATGGCAAACTTAAGGTACAGTGTGATGTTTTTGAAAAATTGTAAATTAAAGTTGAGACCAAAGATACTTGTCCAAGTATTTTTTATGTGTGAATGTTTGTTTACTGATATAGAAAATATCTAGTCTATTCCGAATGTGTTTTTTCACGTCTAGTAATTACATGTTCTACTAGGAATATTCACAAAATCAAACACAGCTTATTGGCATTTTCTTTTATGTCGAACTTTCTATTTCTTTTGTTGTTTAAGTTTGACGAGATTTTTCTTTGTGAATAAGAGATTTTGGAAATGGTTTCATGAGAGAAGAAATAAAAGACAAAACATTAAGAGAAATAATCAAATTAAATCTTGAAGTATAAGCGAATGTCGAATTTTGATCAGTGTTTGAAAGCGGTTATGTGAATCCATACAGGAATAATGTGTTTTGTTTGGTTCTGCTATGAAAAAGATATACATATGTCATTAAAAGGTGGCACAACATTTAAGACCAATCAGCATTTTAAGTTCTTACATATTGTTGCGCCTTAGAATACCACCACTAGTTGGACCCTGGGCTTTGAAAGAAAACTGCGTCGCTTTTTTTTTCCCTACCTATTCCCTGGTAGACTAAGAGTCTATTCCAGTTATGCCCGGACAGGTAGGTGAGTTCACGGGCTCAACCTGAGAGAATTTGCTCACACTAGCCTTAGCAAGGGCAGTGCTTCGCAGAATCTACCACCGGATCGGAATCGCGACCCACTGAGAAGATCCGACGAGAAACTCAGTGGGCTGGGTCTGTGAGTTAATTTACTTACCGAACCCTTCGTCGCGAACGACGGGTTCGAAGAATACGGTGACCGGAACATTCTCTAAGCATTATACCAGTGTACTGAAATTGCCAACCGGCAAATACTGTTGATAGGGAGTATTGCAAACAAGCACGGATAGATACCACCGTCCTGCTCATTTTTCGCCTTGAAGTAGTCATGTGTTATAATTCAAAGGGTAGGCTTTATGCTATAGTATAATAAACTTGAGAATTTGACCTCATGTCTCAAGGTGGGAGGTGAAGTTTATGGGTGCGTATACCAGAATTCACCCTCTTAAATTCCTTTTCCAATCTTCAGTGCGTTGACCTCGGAGGTGGAATAATGTTACCCGGAGAAGTTATTTACTGCCCCGCAAAATCACAAAACTAAAACTAAGCTGCGAACACTAAAACCGAAGTTATATCGCTTCGCTTTGAGGATTCACGTGGCTTTTTATTGCTATTTATCACTGTCTAAATAGTGTTAAGTTACCGGACCCAGTGTGAACACCGTCACCCACGTTGAGACGTGGAATCTAAGCCTCAATAACAGCTGTTGCGATTCTGATCCGGTAGTAGATTCTTTCGTGAAGCAGTTGCTCTTGAGTTGTTAGGTCTCCTTCAGAGGCGCTCGGGCAGCTGTCAGCAAATCTCACCCCTCCTGGCTGAACCCGTGCACGCCCACCTGTCCTGGTGAAACTGGAAAGGCCTTTGGGCCACCAGTAATCATCATTCATAAAAAAAACAGACGGAACGCTGGTACTTTTTTTATTGCTTAGATGAGTGGACGAGCTAACAGCTCAGCTGGTGTTAAGTGGTTATTGGAGCCCATAGACATCTTCGACATAAATGCGCCACCCACCTTGAGACATAAGTTTTGAGGTCTCAAGTATAGTTACAACGGCTGCCCCACCCTTCAAACCGAAACGTATTACTGCTTCACGGCAGAAACAGGCAGGGTGGTGGTACCTACATGTGCGAACTCACAAGAGGTCCTACCACCAGTAAACGAACGTTTTTGTCAGTTTTACTAATAATAACGAAGTTACTTTTTCATCGTGGAAGTGACTTTATGAACATATTTTAAGTGCGTATTTCATTTAACAAAAGATAATGTCGCATCGCTCGATACGAATGTATTGGGCGCTTTATCCGGAAGGTCGTGACGGCTTACAATATATATGATTTTCTGAGTCTTCAAACCTCTAGGTATCTTTACCAGCTCACAATAAGTCCCTCTTTTTCTGAGCCGGGGGTCGAACCTCCTACGAGGTCCCTGCGCCTAGGGGACGCGCGGTATATGTGGGACTGGTCCATGACTGCGAACCGCGGGCCTAAAGATCTTTCACAATAAGCTCTACCACAACCCACCACCCATTTTCCCATTTTATTGGTTTAGAAGCTTAACAAAAATCTTACAATTTTATAAATCGCTGAATGTGCAACATGTACCCTACATAGTAAGATATTACATGAATAGAACGTCAATGTCACTCGTGAGAACATTCAGGCTGTCAGTTGTCAAACTTGAAAAACGTCAGTGTCAATGTAGGTTCCTTGTCTATGGTCGTCATTGTCACATGGAGAGACAATCTCGATAAAGTCAGTTGAATTAGTACGTGCCATAGATGATACACTGGTACGTGCAGTCGATCATCTCACAAAATTTATCCATTCCCATCCTATTAATCTGTATTTAGTTGTGATTTCTAAAGTCACAAAGTCGATAAATGAGATATTGTTTAGCTATCTGCGAAATTATTTTGCGTCTTTTTTTTTTTTTGCTTAGATGGGTGGACGAGCTCACAGCCCACCTGGTGTTAAGTGGTTACTAGAGCCCATAGACATCTACAACGTAGACGCGCCACCCACCTTGAGATACAAGTTCTAAGGTCTCAGTATAGTTACAACGGCTGCCCCACCCTTCAAACCGAAACGCATTACTGCTTCACGGCCGAAATAGGCAGGGCGGTGGTACCCACCCGCACGGACTCACAAGAGGTTCTACCACTTAATTACGCAAATTATAATTTTGCGGGTTTGATTTTTATTACACGACGTTATTCCTTCACCGTGGAACATTTGTTGAGTACGTATTTCATTAGGAAAATTGGTACCCGCCTGAGATTCGAACACCGGTGCATCGCTCAACACGAATGCACCGGATCTTGTTCTTCTTTATCTCCTTATCCCACTATGTAGGGTCGGCACAGCGAATTTTTCTATTCCATTCTTCTCTATCAGCCGTCATCTCAACACTCACTCTTCTTTCTCTCATGACATCACTCACACACTCCATCCATGTCTTCTTCGGTCGACCTCTTCCCCCTCTACCTAGCACTACCATTTCCATGCATCCTCTAGTCACATATATATTGGATTATTTCTTGAAAGTCTCCTCTTCATTCCACATACAAACGTAAACCTTATCCATAAACTCCGTTTCGTCAATTTATGCTTACTTTTAGTCCCAGGTACTCCTTTAAAACACGTAATAGGAAAAGACTGCCATTAATTTTATAGTACGAACAGTTTATCAGACTCCTGAGTGAGGCTCTTAGTATCAAACTAAATCTAACCGCACGCTATTTAGATAAACCCCTACTGAATTGATGCGTCTGTTTGTCTCGCTCGATCCGTTTTATTTACAAGGTGCGTGTAACAACGACTGTTTTAATTTTGGATATGGCATTATTGTGAATTGTCAAATTGTCGTTTTGTTAGTTTGATATTTTTATTGCTCTTATAAGGCACATTAAAGGCACATTAAAAACACAAAATCGAAAATATGTTGGTTTCATTTGGAGGAGATTTCTTTTAAAGTCACATGAGCCACTTGATCCCTTGTTTATCTGTATGCCTTTCTTCTCCTTACAGCGAAGTATTCATGCGTTTAAAGGAGACTCTATCGCGTTCCTAAAATACAATTGGGTACCTTCATTACTGAAGATGAATGAATTGGCTATAAGGTTTCGTTTAAGTGTTCCGAAGGGCGACCTGAGTTACGAAAAGTTAAAACAAAATTAAGTCTTTATTATTCTCCAAAATACCACGTCCAGAGCAACCAATGGTTCTATATTCAAAGTCAATGTACAAACAGTTTTGCCACCGTCCGCAACATTATCGAGTGGGCAATAAACATGGATGTCTTACGATATTTATATTAGCTCCATATCTAGAATACAGAGCTGGTTAATGTATGAATATAACAATATCAGAGTGGGTTGCTACGAATGGAATTAAAGGTATATTCGATATTTCATCTAGCAATATTGTTGTGAATATAAAAAATCTACTGATGTATAGGAACGTTTGTTTGGTCTGATGCTGGTGTGCCCGTTGCTTCGCTGGTGCCGGTACAAGATCAGCGCGGCGGTACAGATGGAGTGGCTACTCTTAGTCATAGTTCAACCGGTAATCTTTTCCAAGACTGGATATTTTTCTAAAATGTTTTTTGTTCGTCTAATTTTTCAAAATCTATGCTTGGAATATTTTTTATTGGTATTACACGTCATTTCGGATCCTCCCAATCCAATAACGGTGCTTTTAGGTACCTCAAGCACCAGTCATCGTTCTCGTCAAACCCGTCGCTTGCGACGAAGGGCTCAATGAGTAAATTAACCTCACACAGTGACACAGCCCACTGAGTTTCTCGCCGGATCTTCTCAGTGGGTTGCGTTTCCGATCCGGTGGTAGATTCTGCGAAGCACTGCTCTTGCTAGGGTTAGTCTCGCTAAAACTAGAGAACGGCTCGATCGATTTGGCTAATTTTGATCTTGAATTATTTGTGGAAGTCCAGAGAATGTTTAAAAGGTAGATAAATATGAAAATGCTCGGAATTAAATAAAAATAACAATTTTGTTTTTCCTTTGATGTGTCCCCCGTCGGACGGATTCCTTTTGTTTGTTTTATGTTTATTTTATACAGAAGTTTAGGTCTTTTATTTCTCGATTGAGGCCCTACGAAGTCTACCGGGTCATCATCATTATCCTGCCCTTCTCCAAGTCACCTGGGGTCGGCGCAACATGTTTTCTCCTTCCATACTCTTCTATCATATACCATTTCTTCGCTCACTCCCCTCCTACCCATATCGTCTTTCACACAATCCATCCATTTCTTCTTAGGTCTACCTCTTCCTCTAAATCCTTCCACATTCATAGTTAACACTCTCTTAACAACCTCATTTTCATTCCGTCTCATCACATNATGTTATAACACCAAATCAACCAATAAAAAATCTAAAGTTTCAAATTCTATCGAGATGACTGAGATATCATCCAATGATGAAGATAAAATGTCTATACAATCTTTGCCAATTAGGCAGAAGCAGAATTATAAATCTACTATTTATAATAAGGATCAATCCTCTTCAAACAGAAATTTAAATTTCTAATTTAATCACTTAATAAAAAAAAAAAAATAAAAAAAATTATACTTATATTAAACATGAATAATATTTTATATAATTTTCTAATTCTAATTTTTCTAATTCTAATTTTGAATGTTATAAACAAGTTTAAACATACATTGTAATGTTAATTTTAATACTAATTCCTAACTTTAATTTCATAAATATTATTAAGAACGAATTTTCAATATTTTCTGTTTTATTTTCTATTTTCAATTTAATTATTTAAAGATTTTGTAATGACTCCTCAAATTTTATATTATTGTCGTTTAACTACGCTTCATCTTATTGAGGATGAAGCTTCGTCAAAAAGGGGGAGCTGTTACACACTACTCTATAAAGCAGCTTTGCCCTAATCAGCTCGTTTACGAGCTCATTGTGTTTTTCCATTAGAGTCATCATTTTTAGCTTTCATGTAAAATCAAATCGTATTGAAAATCAGTTAGAATCTGGAAGCCGTCGCGAGCATACATAAGTTAGAATCTGGAAGCCGTCGCGAGCATACATAAATTTGAGAAATCAACAATAGTGCTGTAAAATTGTGAAGTCTAATAAAAGACAGTTTAGTTGTGAAAAGTTTTTGTGTTTTTTTTTTAAAAAGAAGTTTGAGAAAGGCCGTGTAACAGTACCTTAACCGGAAAAAAATGTCCGTAACGTAAGATTTTTTTTAGTTTTGTACACAGTGTACGACTTAACTTTGTAATAACGTACAAAAAATAGCATATTTTTATTATGTATTTTTTATAAATCATTGTAAGTAAAATAAAGTTGACAACTTCGTAAAGTCGTTTTTTTTATCATTAAAAAAAAAACTAATAAAAAATGTATACCCGAATAATTATTTTCTTTATACCTCGAATAGAACTTAAAATTGGAACTTCTTTCCTATCCAGTGTCCACGACACCACACGTCTTTTTTGTTTTAAAAAGAACAGAATTCAAACTCACAATTTCAAACGTAATATCTTTAGCACGTTCACTGCGGAACAGGCCCAAATCAGCCTGCCGCGGAATTTCACCTGGTGCGGACGAAGAAAACTATGTCCCTCTCGCTGGTGCGGAACGATTATCTCAGGTGTTTGTAAAGGTACGACAAAGACAAATATATATTTGAGATTGTGGTCAAAAGTATAGGTGTTCCCTATAAAAACATCACGGCAGGCCTTTATCGGCCTATCANAGAAACAACAAAAGGAAACAAAACAAATAAAAACTTCCAGAAAGAGCACTTAGTCGGCAGATGTACCACAAACACAGGCCGCGCGAACAATGGCCGGGCTAACAAAAGCCGGGCGAACAAAGACCGGGCGATCGAGTGGACGATGAGCACGTCCGCACGTGACGGGTGCCTCTATCGGAATGAATGTGCAAGCTCCATTTTATTTGAACTAAAAAAAAATGTATATCGAATGCATCTTGTTATCCGTAATAATATCCGTAGTCACTCACGAGGGCTCACAAGTTGATTAAAAATATAATGCTTATTACTGTTAACAGATACATATGTATGTATATCTATAATCCAAACGATACAAAAAACCACGCTACGTCAATGTTTCAATAAGACATAAAATGTAACAATAATAATAATAATATGATTCAAAAAAGAACATTACCTTAAGAAATATTTTTCAAAGCTTTGCAAGAAATATGGAACTCAAGTTAACCGAACAATAAAAGCTGTCGTCTTCGCGTGAATAATTAAATGCGTAAAAACGAAACTCTGAAGGGGAAATACATAATTTGTTATTTATGAATTACCGGCTTTTTTACAGAAATTTCCAAACAATTAACCAAGATGTTGTGAGAGCGGTGAAATAAAAAGGTTTCCTAAACTTTACAAAAAAAAAAACTAAATATCTCTCATAGGCTATCGTCAACAGTGCAATCCAGGATTCTTCGATATTTTGAACACGTATCGCGACGGCCAGCAGAGTCTATCGAGAAACTTGTTGTTCAGGGTAGGGTCAATGGTAAGAGATCTCGTGGAAGAATCCCCATGCGTTGGACCGATCAGGTGAAAGACCTTACTGAAACCCCACTTAACGAGTGTGTGCGCCGAGCCTCGGTTCGCAAACTATGGAAAACATCTGTCAAGGCTTTAATAAGCAAGAATTCCACATAACCACGACTACTCTGCCAAGAGCAACCGATTATGATGATGAAACTTTACTTGAGAAAAATCTGTCGATGACTAATGAGTTATAACAAAAATCCCTGGTTAAGGCCTCCAAATCAACCTTTCAAGAATCGTGGCACTATCATATTCTGTTTGTCTAACTATGGCCTCAAACACAATCCTTTGCTCGTCTTTTATTGCACTCGACAGCTTAAGGTCCAATTGTTTTCAAAGAGGATTTAGCGAGGCACGCTCTAGGTCGTAAAATTGTCACCAAAGTCAAATTAGAATTTTTTTTTTTTTTTATTGCTTAGATGTGTGGACGAGCTCACAGCCCACCTGGTGTTAAGTGGTTACTGGAGCCCATAGACATCTACAACGTAAATGCGCCACACACCTTGAGATATAGTTCTAAGGTCTCAGTATAGTCACAACGGCTGCCCCACCCTTCAAACCGAAACGCATTACTGCTTCACGGCAGAAATAGGCGGGGCGNCCTGGTGTTAAGTGGTTACTGGAGCCCATAGACATCTACAACGTAAATGCGCCACACACCTTGAGATATAGTTCTAAGGTCTCAGTATAGTCACAACGGCTGCCCCACCCTTCAAACCGAAACGCATTACTGCTTCACGGCAGAAATAGGCGGGGCGGTGGTACCTACCCGTGCGGACTCACAAGAGGTTCTACCACCAGAATACCTATGGATACACATTACACTCCGCTTAGTGAGAATGCGGCAGAAGCATAGACTTGGCTGTTGTATTTAAGTCTTAGAGGAGATTCTGCTGTCAGATTTAGAGATACTTTCGTCTTGAATAAGATCGGCGGGATGTTCGGGCGTTAACCCCCTATAACACGATAGATTACATTCCTACAATGTCGCGTATTGTGTGAAACCGTGTTATATGAGACTAGAAGCCACTGCAAAAAGGAGAGTAATCTTTCTGAATGAAAGATCCCAATTAAGCATGTATGTATAATTTTACCTATTACACTCGTACATAAAAAATAAGCAGTAATGTTTCTGTTATTCCCATATATTATTGTGTGTTCATATTGTATAATGTAATTTTCATAATTATTTTTAAACAAAAATCTGGTTAACGTGTACCGTGTTATAGGAAGGCTTTTTTTATTCTCTCGAGGGTTTTTTTTTCTTTTCGTGTCAGAGTGGACCGTATTGTAAATTAAAGTTTTATAGGAGGGTTACCTGCTTTTTTCCCTTTTCGCTGGTAACCTAAGGGTCTATCCCTAGCTAGCCTATTCCAATTACAACCGCACGCGTAGGTGAGTTAGGTACCTGCACCTGCCTCCGAGTCAGATGCCATAGTGAGTATTATTTTTAAATTTGGTATCCGTGATTTGAGTACACTTGTTGTACTGTATGACTATAGCTCAGGTTGAGCCAACAAAGAAGGAAATTCAACCCTGGAGCGAAGCCAATATGTGGGCTTGGGTCCGTCGTAGCTACACTGTTTTTTTGGCGTTAAATCTAAAACAAACGGGCAAGACATCATAACAGTTGCCACTGAACTAAAACAAAACATTTTAATACAGCATAACAACAATTTTATACGTGAAACAGGATAATATATAGTCATAATTTCCGCACAATACGTCCGCTCGGAACGGTTGTTCGCGCAAGACTGACCCGCGCCCGCCCCATGACACCGGAAGCGCTCGAAACGCGGGAAGCGTTACCAGCATCCGTACCGACGCACTTCCGGCTTGCACACGTTACCAGTAACAGAGGTAAAGGTTATGTAATGTAAATATTTCGTTTTATTCATCTTATTTAATACCTTTTTTATGTATCCAATTAATTGTCTTCGTTAGCAATTTAACTAGGAAACAAATAATTATAATCGCTTTAAATACGCCCTTCACTGATTCTGCCCTGAAGTGGTAATTGATTTTTGGTTGAAAGATAGATTTATGGTATCCTAATTTATTATTCGAATGCTCGAAACTTCGAAGAGGTGGAGGGCGGCACTCACAGTTTCTTTGGACTTCGATAACCCCTCTACATAAAGCTGGTCCCCCTAATCGCACTATTATCCATTGTCGTCGTCTACCTATTGTCGAGTCATAACCCTAATATCTACGTTCTATAGAAGCAAAAACTAGGCTGCTAGTCTCAGTTTTCAATCCGCTCCAACATCGAGCTATGATTTCGTTGTAGCAAGCCTCTAAGACTAAAATACAGTGTTAGTCGCAGCGGGCGTGTGAGCTTTGGTCTACCGCTTATTATGGAATATAGATGTAGATAAATTTAAGTCAGCTTAGTCGCGTGACTCACGTGCAAACAGTCCCAGTCTGAGACTAATCCCGAATCACTACATTTTCAGTTTTTAATTTAAAAAGAAATTGTGATTAAAAAAAACTATTGCTGTATGTATTAGTATTAGCAATACCTTAATATTCTTAGTTGCATAGGTGATAGTTACGTCAGCTTACAAACAATGATATAAAATTATGATATGATAAATTTAAACAAATGCTCAACAACAACATAACAACTCTCTTAAATTGATTTTGATTCAGTCCAGACATATTGAAGTAATGGAAGATGCGACCAAAAGTGTTTTATTTAAATAATCAATTATGATGAATCCAACGGAATGATATACAATCGCTAAAAATCGCTAACTGTTCAGTAATGTAAGTGCAGTCTAACAAAGAGCTGAAACAATCTCGCACAGAACAAAATAAATTGTCGACCCCCTCGGAGGATTGTTTTTGAATTTCGTTACGCGACTTTGTATGCTGACTGTACTTAGATAGAGAGAGAGATGTACGTTTTGTATGAAGTGTGACAGGGATAGTGGAGTCTTTGTTGCAGGTTGGAATATTGTAGACATGAGCGAAGATTTTTTTTAAGAGTATACAGGCAGACAGTACTGATGCGGCTTATGGTAAGCCTTATGATAAGTGCTATTATTAGTCATCCTCAGCGATGCTACAACCACACGGACTTCTCTGTAGTGGACTTCAGCAATTGCTTGCCAAGTCGCGTCTAAGTTTAATATGGTGCAGCTTCCATTTCAGCAAGTCACCCACCCCTCCCCGTGGAATGGGTAACCCGCTATGACTCATCATATTTGTGAGGTCCGGAGATTCCTTTAGCTTATTAAGTTCTCATGAGTTTTAAAACGTGAAATAAATACTCATTTATGCGTTTCAGGAATATCATCAAGCCTCATTTGTTCTATTATATTATAACTAGCGAAAACCGACCGTGCTCTGATGTGACTATAGCTAGGTGTATGAAGCTACACACGCCTCAACTGATTTCATTAATATAACTTTAAATTGCATTCACCACTCCTCTTACGTTTGGCGAAAATATACATCCGAGACAACAACAAAAAGCTACACTGAATCCCAAATACAGAATAGGTCAAGTCCTCACGCAATGTCCTCTAAAAAACCAAAAAAAGAAGCTCAAAGTTAATGCTAAATTAAGTAGGTAAGTACATAATATGTGTGCTTAAATTATTGCGACACATCACGCGCGACCGATCGTCGGTTTATTAACAAAGTTGTGCGCGACTGTACGTGACCTCATGTGTGTACTGTTGCCTACAAAATATTAACCACAATATTCCTTAATATGTACATAAACAAAATTAAAAACAATTCAGAAATAAATAGGTCGTACTATTTCAATAACACGCTAGGTGCTGCCCACTATATTGAATAATGTTGTTATTATTCCATACCATAAAATCTATATATAATATAAAAATGAATTACTGTTCGTTAGTCTCGCTAAACATCGATAAAAACTCGAGAACGGCTGGACCGATTTAGCTAATTTTGGTCTTGAGTTATTTGTGGAAGTCCAGAGAAGGTTTAAAAGGTAGATAAATATGAAAATGCTCGGAATTAAATAAAAATAACAATTTTGTTTTTCCTTTGATGTGTCCCCCGTCGGATGGATTCCTTTGTTTGTTTTGAGTTTATTTTATACAAAAGTTTAGGTTTATCGATTGAGGCACTACGAAGTCTGCCGGGTCAGCTAGTTTCATATAAAAAACTCATTTTGGGAGGAAAAAGAAGAACGTCCTCTCTAAGTAGTATACATCGCAGTATTATATTTAACGATTATTTTTATTAATTACATGGGTGTGTGAGCTCAAGGCCCTACTGGTGTTAAGTGATAACCATAGATATCAATCATCATCATTATCATAGATATCAATACTCAGTAAATGTCACCACCTTGAGATATGAGATCTAAGTCTCAGTTCTACAGAACGCCGGCCGCCGGCCACCCCACCTTTCAAACCGAGACACATTACTGCTTCACAACAGAAATAAGCAGGGTGGTGGTGCTGTTACATATGCTCCTCAATAATAACGCAATATAAATAATAGTGCAGACTAAGGCATTCTTGAATGCATCGTTTCTATATAGAGACGATTTATTGCTAAAGCGCAGCAGAACAGATTTGGCTTGAGTAGCGGAAACACACATCGTTTGTACTATCACTACATAGTATAAAACAAAGTTGCTTTCACTGTCCCTATATCCCTATGTATGCTTAAATCTTTAAAACTACGCATCGGATTTTGATGCGGTTTTTTTAATAGATAGACTGATTGAAGAGGAAGGTTTATATGCATAATAACATACATTAAATAGTGGAGAAATTAATAACAAATTACAGTTTCCGAAGCGAAGCGAGGGCGGGTCGCTAGTTTCTTTTATAAAATAAACTCAGTGTCAGTCACAGTTTCCTTTTTTTAAAAGAGCTCCTGGATCCATCCCGTAATATTACCTCCTCGTGCGGCTCACAAGACATCCTACCACAAATAATGATGTAAATTATATATTATTTTTTAGGATTTTTTTCACAATGCTATTCTTTCATCACAGAAGTCATTCGTAAACATTTGTCAAGTACGTATCTCATTAGAAAAATTGTTACTTACCTGCCTGGACTCGAACACCGACCCAGTCGCATCGCTCGATGCAAACGCGCCGGGGGTCTTATCCTTTAGGCCACGGCGACCTCAATTATTTGCTGAATACATTTTATTTAGTTACATAGCATGTCGTCGTAGCAAATTAAAAATCTCCTATGTGACATTTTGGTCCAAAATTATGTTTTCATATATTATGAAAAACCATTGTACCAGCTTCCACTTAAAACGGCAGAGAGTAAGTATAAACACGAAAATTAAAAAGTGCTATTGATAAGGATTATCACCTGTTTTATGAATCAATGAAACCCAGGCACATCAACATTTTGTTTTTATTTGTATTCTATTTATTTATTTATGAGTTTCAGGGACACGACCTTCAGCAATGAAGAAAGCGACGAAGAAGAAGAAGTATTCTATTTTAATAACATAAAAAAGAATACCATAGTTTTATTTTCACTGATACGTTATAAAGCCTCTTATGTGACAAAAAATTTCAATTAAAATCTCCTATGTACAAAATTATAATAAAGTTTATTAATGTATGCTAATTGATATATTGATTTATTATAAAATCTATACCACTACTTTAAAATTGATTATTACTTTAATTATAACCGATAGGTAAAAAATATTTGCATTTTTTTTTTCTCGGGAGTTAGTTTTATTAGATTTTCTCGAAGACTACATTTATACACATAGGAGATTTCAAATTTGCAACGGCGATGTATGAACTATTTTTTTACATAAGTTTAACCGGTGTATAACTTTTATTTGACTCTTAACATGTTGAATAAGCCCACGGGACTCCAAGCGTATCTAAAATCATACTAAATTTATTCAATAAGCATTGTTATTAGATTTAAGTCGATCGCAGTGTGTGAATGAAGCATAATGCCGCGTTTATGTAGGTTAGAAGATTTATGGGCAGATGATGGGAGGTAATGGAATTGATGACATACATTTATTTCAACTACCCTGCTTGTTTAGGTTTGCCTCGAAAGGTTTTTGGGGCAAATTGGATGGTCGAGATTTATCTACATTATTAGGATTTTTTACTATATGTATAGTTTACATTCAGATTTGTTTTTAAGTCAACTGACGGATCGACATACGACCAAAGGTAATAAATACTTACATACTACATGTCGATCAGCCAATCTAAATTCAATTTGCACAAGGCTAGTTTACATCCAAGCTATCGGTCAAATAAACTAGTGATCCCAGTATTACTTATTCACAAGTTCGAAACATAATAGGTATATACGTACGTGTAGCTTGAGCGATTGGACCAGAGGCTTCGGAACATTTCAAATGTTTGTTTTATGAATAGCTCCGTCTGTCTGTTTATTATTACAAATTACCTTCAAAAGGCAACCCTCTCGAAATCTTGTGGCAATCGTGGCGCAGGGAATGAATAAATGCTTCTCATACATTGGTCCGAAGGTTTTCATTACAAGAACGGTTGGGATCTATGTAAGCAAAAGGTCGAGCGTAGTTAGTCCGTCTGAACCTTTAAAACAAACGTGATACCCTTAGAGAATATCCATTAAAAATCATTGTTATCCAATGGTATGCTGAACAATTCAGTCCTTAATTTTTAACGTAATCAAAGTGAATTTTCCGATGTGAATAATACAATTTTCAGCGCAATAGGTCAGCGCTCCAAGCGTATATGCAAATGTATCGGTCAAAATTGAATTCTCAATGATTTATTTAATTTTAATGTTTATTTTGTAGGCTCTCAACCAAATCCGTCTCTTTCAAGTCGTTGTATTGTATAAATAACGTTTTAAAAGAAAAAATGATGTCTTTTGTTAGATGATAAGAATACTTTTTGATCTGTGACATGAAACCTCCTTGATGAGCACATTTCCGGACAAGGAGGGACACGAGAGTTTATTTCGAGTCAGAAGGTGGTCGCGGGTGATCTCGTATGGAATATAAAGTCGATTTTGTTCCTACCCGTTAAATTCGAAATCCTACAGCATTAACCAAATCTGCCTTCTATAATGCAATGGGTGTGGACAGGTAGACAAATATAAACTCACCGAGCTATTAAGTGTTTACTATATATACATCACGGTGTAACCGTTGGGCATATTGTGATGTGAGGTCGATTTATATAATATTTGGAATAAGAGCTATCCGAACTATTTTTATCTTTTTATTTATTTTTGATTTCATACTTCCCTAACCTCTGGATACCGTTTAACAAGCGTATACCCTATACCCAAAAGGCGCAACTAAGTACGGTCAGCATAAATTATCCGTTCGCTCAAAGCTATAAATCCATGGTATTTTGTGAGGATATTATATTAAAGCATCCGGATGAGTTATTGGGCCGGACTATGTCTCATCTACGAGCTTTTCTTAAGCTCTTTACGACTTGTTTATGTGTTAGGTTCGGTCAAAGAATTGGATCTTTATTGGATCTCAGTGCCAAGCGAACAAACGTAAACGCTACGTATTTTACTGTAGATTTGGGAACTCACTCACCGGCGGTTCAATAGTTACTGAAACCAATAGATCCACACGTATAGACTAATGGGCCTCGTGAAAAGGCCTATTGTAAGCGAAACGTTTAGCCCACTGAGCTTCTCGCTGGATCTTCTCAGTGGGTCGCGATTACGATCCAGTGGTAGACTCTGCGAAGCACTACTCTTGCTACAGCTAGAGTTAGCAAATTCTTTCAGGTTGAGGAGAGCTCACCTACCCGTCCGGGTGTAGCTGGAATAGCTTCTTAGGCTTTTTTTTATTGCTTAGATGGGTGAACGAGCTCACAGCCCACCTGGTGTTGAGTGTTTACTGGAGCCCATAGACATCTACAACGTAAATGCGCCACTCACCTTGAGATATAAGTTCTAAGATCTCAGTATAGTTACAACAGCTACCCCAGCCTTCAAGCCAAAACGCATTACTACTTCATGGCAGAAACAGGCAGGGTGGTGGTACCTACCCACGCGGACTCACAAGAGGTCGTACCACCGGTACCAGGCTACCAGCGAATAGGTAGAGAAAGAAATAATGCGAAACGTGTGACTACTTCGTAGTAGAAATACAAGGATGGTGACTAATAGTGACCCTTGCGCACTCTCAATACGCTGTCACGCAAATACTTACGTAGCTGTGCGCACTTGTGATTCTAATACGTGCCACAGCCTCACAAGATTTGAAAAAACTGATAACTGAATTAATATCCTGTGCGGTCTCGTGACGTCTTCATCGAGAGGCACGGTGATTATCATCCACCTCTGGATGTTTCTTCATTTAAGTCTCACTGCTGTACGGAAGGAAAGAAGGAAACCGAATGTAAGATTTCAAGAATCATACAAGAATAAATATTTATAGTATATTTCTTAGATTATATACAATGTTTTACAGTAACTACAAACACAAAACTGTGAACGCTATAGATAATGAACCAAACTACACATCAAGAATCACACAAAAGGAAATCCCAGTCTAGTAAAAACTACAATAAAAAATACTATTGTATAAAATACTAAAAACAAACACACACGGAAAACCCCAGTCTATTGTAACAACTTGCGCGCACAGACATATGTGTATTCATATTAATATGTTACTTAACTTTTTGCTAGCTAACTATGTATTACTGGCAACTTGGTAACACGTAAACGTCGTTCAAGATTAACACATACCAATACGGCTTTAACTAGCTGCTAATCAGAAATATGACGATATTGGTCCAAGCTAAAGTGGTATGAAATGAGTCTCAAATCTTTCTTAGGTGATCACTTGAGAAGATCTAGTTGTAAATAATAAGATGAGAAGTTAACATCGTTCCAATCTCTAGTTTAACATAACTAACATGGAAGCTTGGGGTCGAAATCACAATTGCACTGACATTATGGCAATCCTACCTTCAAACTGAATACAAGATTAATTTGAGATTAAAACATGTACACACAGATTTTACTGCATTTTGTGTATACGTGAGTAGAGTAACAGCGGTATGATTTTCATAGCTCACGGAATGAGCTGGAACCCAAAGACACGACATCTGGTTCCAGAATGTAACATAATTATTAGTGTTTGAAATGAATCTATTTCTGGTGGCCTGTACGCCTTTTTACTTTCATCAAGAGAGACGGGTGAGCCCTCGGGCACCGGCGGCAATTAAAAAGTCAAGTGACGCGCGGAATGTACAATCAGGCCAGCGCGGGGTGCTGTCGGCTATATTCGCGTCATCTCGCACTCGGCTTAGGCAAAGGAATAATGTTTTCCGTTTTAAAATAAACTTCGCTTCAATTATATGTCCATAATTCGCTCCCATCACTCGAACTCATTTGTAACCACGATCCACAGTGTCTACAGTACGACTTCAAGAGTTAACGATAGAGTTCAGATAACTAAACAGAAAGCTCCTCCATCAGTCTCCTACAACGAACTAAATCAAATATCATAGAGCCGAAATCATGCCGCAACGGAACTGAGTATCATTTGATGCTTAAAATTTATACCCGTTTCTGTTTCAAAAATTGTTCATAAACATCTTGTGTATTAGGAGTATTAAGAAGAAAGACATTTAAGCAAAGTTTATAACAAGATAGCCAAGGGAGTCGAAGTAAAATACATTTGCAGAGTGTGCGGAGTATCGAAAGGTGCTTGTTTGGTAGCGAACTCATTTTTCGGAAGCGTATTTATTAATCTACTTTTCCAAACGAAGATATTAAAGTGTCATGAAGACATATCGGAGAAAATTAGCTAGTTTCCCATAAACAGTTTGTCGAATTTAAGCATAGTTTAGGAAAACTGCTTGTAAGGGTTCTTGTACACATAATGTATATATATTTATGTATACATGTTAAGGGTTTGTACATAGCTACATACGAATACGTTGCGGATGGCGCTCGCCACGCACCACTATTGCACACATGTCTGTACACCAAGCGTCAACACATAGACACACAACCACATACCTTTGAACTTTAACTTGTTAAGGTATAGCTTTGACTGACGAGGCTTCATTCGCCCCGGGCGTCCTGAAAACATACAATAATATTTATAAATTGTTCAATCTATATGACTCAGTATTCCCTAGTGGAGCTTGGAGTCTTCCCCTCATCTCCCCTCTCTTCCCAGATGTTTACGCATCAACTCCTCTTTCGTGAAGTCGGGAAAGACGGAGGCAGCACGGCGAGGGGGGGGGGAACCGGTGGAACGGCGCTAACTCCGCGACGCATAAAAAATACAGAACCACCTTCACTTCTCAACGGGACTCAACAACTACAAGACGCGCAATATGTATACATAGAATACAATATTACTTTCACATTAAAAACCTAAAATTAATTTCATTGTATTTCGTAATTTAACGGCAGAAGCCGAAAACCATTTAAAAACAAAAAGGAGATACAGTCTGAGAATCACAATCAAGAACACCAGACCTTATTTCAGCCCCGCTCTGCCCTTTAGAGAAAGTAGTAGCTAAAATCTTATGTCATCTTAAGAGACGAGTTTAATTCTCGTCTCGGTTTCTATTGGCTATAACAAACTGCTAGCACTATCAACGCTGTAGATCACAACAATAATAGATCTTCAAAATGACAGAATATTTCAAAGCAAAAATGGCCTCATTTCATTAATTAAGAATATTTCCTAACAAAGGTTTCGGTTCTTAAAGAGTAGCAAGTGATCCATCGCTATTAATTAATATGTATAAGACCTCAAAGCACTTTGTGTCAAGCGACAAAAACTCGTCTGGTGACGAGGCAAGAATTAATGCAATTACATTAAATTTCCTAAACAATCTCTCCAGTAAAAGGCATCCAAAGAGTATTTTTGTTGACGTTAATTTTAATGAATGCCTTGCGAACAATTTACGTGAATCTCTTCACGAAGCCTGCTTTTGAAAGATTAGGTTCTGTTATACTTTATTACTTTGTGCCAATTATTACAATATAATTTAGTGTTTTACGAGCTATTAGTGAATTTAGTTGCTCTTCTACGAAGCCTGTACCAATTGGACACGTAATTATATTAGACCACAAGCGGTTTTAGTGTCACAGCAAAATATTATAAAAACGTTAAAATACAAAGTAATAAAAACGAAAATGAAATACAAAAGAGGCTTTCACCAAGATTAACTTAGAGAATTCATTTCTCGAAGCTTCTGTTTAATTAATAAGCAAATAACTTAACATTCAAATCCAACTTGGAGATCGTATTATTCCCTTCAATATTTAAACGCAGATCTGACACAGCGAAGATATTACAGAAGGTTAGAGTTTTTTGAAAATTTCTCGAACACTATAACTCTATACAATTAATTTTAGTCTTTAACTTAGACTATCCAACGTATTAAGGGCTGCAGTATTCATGTGGTAGATGGTTAAGGCTTAATTTGTTAAAGTTTCACAAACACGATCGCTACGCCCATCATTTCGTCAGTTAATGATTTATTGGCATGTTGATAATATGTATTATGAGCGTATTATGAGCTCTATTTGTTAGTTTCAAATTGAACAAGCGCCTTAATGTGTACTTTATTTTATTGCTTGGATGGGTGGACGAGCTCACGGCTCATCTGGTGTTAAGTGGCTACCGGAGCTAATAGACATCTACAACGTAAATGCGCCACCCACTTGAGATATAAGTTCTAAGATCTCAGTATAGTTACAACGGCTGCCCCACCCTTCAAACCGAAACGCATTACTGCTTCACGGCAGAAATAGACAGGGTGGTGGTACCTACCCGTGCAGACTCACAAGAGGTACTACCACCAGTAGATACCACGATATCGGTAAGCGAATCTGACTTAAGTAGCATACCTTCTGTAGTGTTCTTGTAGTACACGAAGACAAGGGAAATTAGCCACATCTTTGCTCTTAAGTACATCTAATCTACGACGCCGGCTTGCCTCAGTCGGGACATTAGCAGACGACAGAAATCTAAGCGTATCGTGAACGTAATTATGCTAATTGTATTCTATCTGCCATGTTATTGTGAGTTATTATTGACGGTAAGCAGCGGCATCGCTGACTCGCTTTACTGACGTCCATGGGCGACAGTGACCGATCAACATCAGTAGGGCCGTAACTCGTCGATCTATAAAGGACATTAAAAAAGAGCAATTCTTTTTTGAAGAGTTTAATATTTTTAGAACGAAGTTCCTTATGGGACGATGCGGAGGGGTAAATGCCGCCACCCTCCTTGAGATATGAGTTCTAAGGTCTCAGTATAGTTGCAACGCCTACCCCACCCTTCAAACCGAAACGCAATACTGCTTCACGGCAGAAATAGGCGGGGTGGTGGTACCTACCCGCTCGGACTCACAAGAGGTCCTACCACCAGTAAAGAATAGTGGTGTTAATAGTGATCGATTTATGAAATCATCACAATGAAAGGTAAAAATGTATTCCTCGACTAAAGAAATATGATCTGCAGAGTTGCAGTTCTCAGTAATGAAAATTTGCATTTAAAATTGCATAAGTAATCTCATAAATCAAAGACATTCAAAAATGTTTTACGTGAAACTCAGTAGGTCCACGTGTACATCTAGGATATATACATGACGAACACACACAATAATTAAATGTGGATACATACACAACGGGGCTACCTTTCTTAATTAATTCGTAGGCCACGCGATATATGTGCATATATATGCCGGTAACAATATTAACCCAGTTTTGAATGTATATTTTGCAAAACAACTTAATAACGGCTTACATTGAAAGTAATATTTGTTTTGCCAAGAATAACTGTAAGTTGTTTTACATGTATTGACCTAGACTAGAAAACGAGCTTTCAGTCTATTCCACGTTGTGTGATTATTGGAGCAAACAAAATAACATTCACACATGTTAAACAAATAACTGTCTATAAAAAATGTTGCCTGCTCCAGGACTGCGTTACTGCAGCATAATCATATACTGGTGGTAGGACTTCTTGTGAGTCCGCGCGGATAGGTACCACCACTCTGCCTATTTCTGCCGTGAAGCAGTAATGTGTTTCGGTCTCAAGGGTGGGGCAGCCGTTGTAACTATACTCGAGTCCTTAAAACTTAAGTCTGGGTGGCGCATCTATGTCGTAGATGTCTATGGGGTCCAGTAACCACTTAATACCAGGTGGGCTGTGAGCTCGACCACCCGTCTAAGCAATAAAAAAAAAGATAAGACAGCAGATTAAGATAATTCCATTGCACGAAATGCATTCGAGGTGACTGCCTTCTCATAGGGGCCAAGGCTGAATGAACTTCCTCCTCTGTCCTCTGGCTCGGCTTGGAAGGGAAGAAGAGAAGCATACTTTAAGGTGCAAAGCTCCGCTAACCACTTAAATTCAGGTGAGCCGTGAATCTGTATACCTACGAGCGCAAACAACAAGTCGGAGTTTGGTTTCTGTATGTTTAGGTATGGTGGTCTGTATATATGTATACATTTTAGATAACTTAAATAATCAGGCACACAACCAATAGAACCAACATTTATTATTTTTTCATAATTAAAAAGCGTTTTGCGTCCCTTTCTATCATTTCTCATTTACATTTTTATGAGACTGCAACAAGCTTAATTCAGTTCTAGACAATGAATAAAGAAAACCGTATTTTTTTTCAGACAGCAAAATGAACTTTAACATTACGGAATAAGAATATAAATTGGTCTATGCAGTTTATATAAAAATTGTTAGTGAAATTTTTCGATGACATAAGGCTATTATCAAAAACAACATTTATTTTAAACAATGTAATTGTAAAATATGATTTGTTTTTAGAAAAAAATAACACAATGCTATTTATAGGAATATTTAAAGGAAAGTTTGAAATGTATCAAGAATTTACAACATTTTCATTTTGCTTTATGAGCCCCAGATCCAATATTACTTACTAGCTTCCAAAAACAATGTGTACGAACGATGTGTAACGGATATTACAATGTCTGTACGTTGCTTTATTGCGTTTATTTTGTAGATTGAAGTCTGCTTTGAAAACGATGACTATTCCCATTTCAAGTCCGCACAAAATTCATTATCAAAAAAAAAGATGTGTGGTGTCGTGGGACACCGGATAGGAACGAAGTAGTACGTTATTACAAAGTGAAGTCGTACACTGTGTGCATTACTAATAAAAATCTTACGTTACGGACATTTTTTCCCGGTTAGGGTACCCCTCCGCATCGTCACATAAGGAACTTCGTTCCAAAAATTCTTATTTTCTAAGCGAATCCAAAAAAACATAAAAATCATTTTGGTTTTTTTAAGATCATTCCATGTATATTTACGATCGTCGGAGGATGTGTGTTAACTTTAAATAGCAAGTAACCTAAAGCCCGCATGTATCAGAAACATTTACATATCTTGTCCAAACAAATTTTGGTTGAAAGTTCCCTTATAGTAAGTTCTTTAACTTTATTTTTTTTCTCATATTCCAGCGGATAGCTTAAAAGTTAGATGGAAAATTTTTAGAACTCTTGAAACATATCTCACTATCTATTGACTTTAAGAGCTTTATGAAGCTTGAACCCAAAAATGTTTTATTTAAAAACCATATTAATACATTGGGTAATTTTCAGGTACAGGATATTTCAGTAACTTTAAAATTTTATGATGAAATATCACCCAGACTGCGAAGCATTATACGGTAGTAGTCCCACGAGCTCTTGGTTTTCTGCAAAACAACTTATTCGTGGTAACTAAATGTCTTACAATTTAATTGCAGCCTCCTAGATCGATAAGACATCTACCCACAAGTTGATCAAAATGTATAAACATTGACAGTAAAAGAATACGCGAGCCGATTCGCGTATAAAATAGTATTTCACATTTAAGATCCTAAGATTAACCCGATTGTCTTGATCTCCGCTGCCACAGTGCGCCGCTACATCAGTTAGAAACGGCCTATTTTCCACTTGCTTGGAGGTCCCACTCCATGGCTTGCCTCAGGATGCGTCTGGGCTCTCTCCTGGAGGTATGGCATATCCTGGTCTATTTGTGATCAATATTTTCCGACACGCCTCCCACAGACGTTCGTTGAAGATCTTCTCAGGCCAGAAAAATCCTAGTTTTTCTCGAATTGACTGCGTATTTTTTTTTAGTTACCTTTCATATTTCGCACTCATTTTCTATTGTTACCTCTAAAACTTAATGCGAGTAATTTCCGAGATGTTTCCTGAGGGAATGGCGGATTACTCTGAGCGGAAGGTTTTTTCGTAATATTTTCCTCAAAAGTACTACAGATTGATTTCATTTTATTCGTCGTAAAATGTTTTCAATAATATACATGCTATATCTGTAATATATAATAATATATTGGCCTAGTAATTTCGAGTCTGGTTTTAGTTACATGCGGCTTGCCTATGATCGAAGCGTATAAAAGCAAAATATCAACTATAATGTGTTTACTGTCGGGCCACGAGTGGATCATCAAACACTTCTAATAAAATTTTAATAAATTTGAATTAAAATAGTGTAAGAAAAAATGATTTTATTGTAACAATAACCCTTCTACTCATATCTGTTCATAAAATATTTATAGCTACTGATACCATGGACCCCACGCTTTTTTTACAATAAAATCATTTTTTCTTACACTATTTTTAATTCAAATTAATTAAAATTTATTTTCTGTTTTACTTGGATTTTCTATAAAAGCGTATTTTGTTAGTTTCTGAAACAATTATTTGTTTTTCTTTTTTTAGTTGAATTTAAATTTTTACAATTTTTTTTTCCAATATTTTTTTAAATATTGTATTGTCATCGGTCCTTAATAAGTATACCAAATTTCGAGTTAATCCGACGTTTTGAAGGGGGTCAAAATCATATTCAAAGATTCCGTTACAAACATACATACTAACATACATACGTCTGAAGTTAATAAAAACGTATTCAACAGTAGTGTTACAACAGCCACCGGTAGTAAATTACTCAGTGGAGCTAAACAGTGCCCGAACCGCAACCCACGTCTCCCGATCCTTGATAACGCGATAAACTGACGAGCGTTCATTAGGATTCAGCATCGAGTGGCGCGATACGGTTACTGCCCAATGCTAGTTCATTGAATTTCCAATTGTGATTCCATTGCTGTTAACTACCTCTACACGTACTAATCAAGTTCAGGATTTATATTATTATTATTATTATTTTTTTTTATTGCCCTTGTAGGCGGACGAGCATACGGCCCACCTGATGGTGAGTGGTTACCGTCGCCCATGGACTTCAGCAATGCCAGGGGCAGAGCCAAGCCGCTGCCTACCGCTTAATACTCTCCACAAGCCTCGTTTGAAGAAGGACATGTCATAGCGCTCGGGAAACAGGATTAAGTCTTGATTATGAATAGCCAATGAAGGACAGCTACCAGTAGTTTTCGTTATATCGGCGGCAATAACATAGTCATGTTCACGGCTGTTAGCATAAACAAGCGTTTCATTTGGTTGGGTGTTTCAACTAAATTAAAGAAACAATGACCGTCTTTAAATGTCAATTACTTTTACGGCTGACTTTGAGAACACCTCAGTACACATGATAACATGGAATGATCATGAACCGGAACGTTCCACTGGGAGTAGCCGTGTAAACACTCCACACACGGCGCCCGTGGACCCAATCGCAGTTGCGCGTAGATTTATACCAGCTATCGTACGGAACTGCACGCGGCACTCTTTACCAAAGTATACTAGGCATAAATAGCTACTTTTTTTTTATTGCTTAAATGCGAGACGAGCTAGCCATACGTTACTGGAGCCCATAGACATCTACAACGTAAATGCCCCACCCGCGTTAAGTTATAAGTTCTAACGTCTCAGTATAGTTACAACGGCTGCACCACCCTTCAAACCGAAACGCATTACTGCTTCACGGCAGAAATAGGCAGGGTGGTGGTAGCTATATAAATTCTAATTTTGCGGGTAAGTATACTACATAGCTAAATAGCAGCTTTGTCTGCATTTTTTTTTGTTTTAGAAACTATTACCCAATTTGAATTGTTATACGATTGAATGGCGAATTTTAATATACATCAACGCAAAAAGCATCCTCATAGGCTTGAAGCATTACAGCTTGAAGACTACAGACACTGTTAATGGCTCAATACAACACAACTGATTACTTATCCTGCTAAATTTTTTTGGAAAACAAAAGGTTTCTCTGCTGTCGATGACCTCATGATTCAGGGTCATCTGAAGTCTACTCTATTTCACCGAAACTTGAAGTAGATTTATTGTGTAATGCTCGTTTAATATGGAGACATTGAAGGTGAGTTCAGATAGTCGGTTTAGCTTACAGCCAGCTACCTAATGATAAGTCGTTACCGATACCCATAGACCATGAATTCAAAGATAGTACTGATAGTGTAATCCTCGGAAAACTGTATTTTCATCGACTTAAAACTGGTTTTAATACCCCAAAACATATAACAGACTCCTAAATTAAGGTTAAGTATATTGTAAGTAAACACAATCAAAGTTTTCATGTTTCAAGAACTGAACTACTTAGAACTTAATCAGAGTGCTTAATGGGCGAAGTAACCGCAGATAAACTTTGAACTAAAAAATTCAGTCTTTACTTAAGGTTACTTAAAGGTAACTTAATAGAGTTTAGCGTTGCAGAGGATTTTATTGAGGGTAAGAAATTTATTTTTACATATTAAAGCTATGCTAGGGGATTAGGAATTCCGTCATCATTCGTCGGGAACCTGGTTGAGGAGTGAACTTTATTTCTGGAAAGTCACAGGGTGTCTGATATTCAAATCAAATGCAAAGAAAATTATACGTTTCATTTATTTATTACTTTGATGAGTGGACGAGCTCACAGCCCACCTGGTGTTAAGTGATTAGAGGAGCCCATAGACATCTACAACGTAAATGCGCCACCCACCTTGAGATATAAGTTCTAACGTCTCAAGTATAGTTACAACGGCTGCCCCACCCTTCAAACCGAAACGCATTATTGCTTCACGGCAGAAATAGGCAGGATGGTGGTACCTACCCGCGTGGACTCACAAAAGGTCCTACCACCAGTAAAGGTCTAGTGATGAGAATATGCTGCGGATTCGAATACTGTTGCTAGTACCAATTTTTATTCATTTAGGTCACTTGGGTTGTGATCCTTTAATTTACGCAAAGACACAATTATAAAACATTAAAATGTTCCCCTTAAAGTAAGGAGCCATCCAATTCAGAGTGCAAGCGACATAAAATGCAACATGTAGCTTTACGAGCGGCAGTTGGTCGCACCGTCCAACCGTGTTTAATGTCGATGGCTTGTCGTCACACGACGGCGCGGTGCTCTGCCGCACTGGCTCGTTGAATAAGCCTTTATTATCCTTGAAGCTCACGGGGGATCGCAAGAGGCTGTTGCGTAGAAGATATTCATCATGTTTTGTATCGATGATCACTTTGTTGGTGCAACTTAATAAATAAATAAATAATTCTATGCTACACTAAGCCGAAACGTGCAATTGATTTTATCTATATATTAATACGTGAAGCAAAAACTTTGTATCCCTTTTGACGAAAATTGCGCGGACAGAGGAGTATGAAATTTTCCACACTTATAGAGAATATAGAGAAGGAGTGCAGAATGTTAATATTTTTTTAAATTATGCATAAAAAATACATTAAACCAATAAAAACATTACACACCCTAACATGTATTTGACACACACACGCATATATATACTATTTTGTTTATTGTTAAAGTCTGTGGTGAAGTTGAGAATAGATTAATAGAACCATAATAATGTTCAAACTTATAATTTAAACTAGCTAACCCGGCAGGCTTCGTAGTGCCTCAATCGATAAATAAAAGACCTACACTTTTGTATAATTTTTTTTTGTATAAAATATAAAAAAAAGCAATCTTTCCGGCGGGGGGACATGAAAGAGAAAACAAAATTGTTATTTTTATTTAATTCCGAGCATTTCCGTATTTATCTACCTTTTAAGCCTTCTCTGGACTTCCACAAATAATTTAAGACCAAAATTAGCCAAATCGGTACAGCCATTCTCGAGTTTTAGCGAGAGTAATTTTTTTTTTTTTTTTTCCTACCTAAGCTGAGAGCCTTGATAGGCTATATCAGCGTAACCCTAACTTTAGTAGGTGAGCTCACGGGGCTCAAACCTGACGATGTTGCTAACACGAACCCTAGCAAGAGCCGTGCTTCGCAGAATCTACCACCGGATCGGAAACGCGACCCACTGAGAAGATCCGGCGAGAAACTCAGTGGGCTGTGTCTGAGAGTTAATTTACTCGTCGAGCCCTTCGTCGCAAGCGACGGGTTCGACGAGAACGGTGACCGGTGCTTGAAGTACCTAAAAGCACCGTTAGTGGATCGGGAGGATCCGAGATGACGTGTTTTGGGCGACGTCGACTGCTTTCCATTCTGTCCGCAGGATCGGGAATGTAGTTACCGGCGGCCACGATGAGAGGGTTCTCGTGTCGTGCCGCTTTATCGAAGTGGCGCATGGACGCCGACTGCAGATACTTACTGATGGACTCTAAGTCCAGGTCGTCATGGAGGTCGACGTTCCTGACGAACCACGGGGCTCCGACGGCTATCCTGCAAAAACGGGATTGAATAATTTGAAAGGATTTTAAGTGTATGCGGGCCGCGTGAGCGAACACTACACTTGCATAGGTCATGACGGGGCGTATGCAAGTTTTGTAGAGTGTCACCTTATTTCTAAGGGACATTTTACTTCGCCTACATATCATCGGGTAGAGACGTCCTAGAATGAAGGCGGCACGGTCGCGTACCGTCTTAATGTGGGGGCGGAATGTCATCCTACTGTCGAGGGTGACGCCTAAGTATTTGACCTTCGGGGCCCACGGTATGGGCTGGTCGAGCATCGCGAGACTAACGAACGGCATTTCATTTTTATATGTAAAGAGGCTACCGGGTGACCACTAATACGTATAGTTATGAATGAACGAAGCCAGCCATACAGATAGCTGGCATAAGTGTCGTAAAATGCAATACGCCGCGCTGCAGCCGGCCGCCAGTCGTTATGTCTCGGTCATCCAACCGTGTTTACTGTCGATGATGTGGATTCCACTTCTAACTATCGCTGTACACTCAAAGTTTTATTGAATTTATATCGCTATATTTATCCCGTTTTCCACAGGAGACGTCAACGGGTCAATTAACTCTAGATGATAATTCTCACGGCATCTATCAAATAAAATAGGGACACGAAACGAATAAATCTGTTAAGTTTCCTTATATACTACTTATATACTATATTGACTGCTCACCGCACCAATGTATCCATCCTCAAAGAACTCCAAATCAAACAAAGGCTTTCGTCGATTGTGTAATTGCGAATCCTAATAATATATTTGGACATATCATACGTAATGGAAGCTCATTGGAATGCTTAGTGGTTCAACGAAGAGTAGACGGTGATAAATCGAATTGCAGATAATATGTATTTAGACATTCACAGCGAGGACAACAGTATTCCAAGCTCAGGGTCTTGAATCCCGAAGGTATCTGGGGTCATTACTGTGTCAATTTGATACCGCGACCGAAGCCTTTGAGCCGTGGTTCCGGCGCTCCGCAAATTGCTCAAAGTGCGCGTACAATCGGTTCGCCATTTTGTAGATCGTTTTGGTTATCAACAGCATCTGTAGTCGAGGCTTTACTTCATATTTCAAGACAATATCCTTTTATGACCCCATCAATGGAGTTGTCCTGTAGAAAAACCATCTTTAGAAGTACTGGTCTTCTCAAACAGGCCTAGTAAAGGTTTTACATATTTGTTTTAGTGAGCAGACGAGCTCATAGGAAACATAAGCTCAAAGTCTTCGTAATGGGTGACATTTTGGATCAAATTGTTGTTCTTAATGTTTAACAAAATTTGATTAATCTAACTTTGTTTAATTAATCCACGATACGTGTTCATCTATTATTAATACTTTAAGAAAATATATTTAAGTGTGATTAGTACTTTTGATTTTGAATTGTTTGTTGAAATGTTGTTTCTGGAAGTAAAATGCGTCTTTGTATTATTAGTGAAATTTACTATTGAAACTATATTCTGAAGAATATTTAGCATGAGTGAGTGAGTCATGAACACCAGACTATGAATAAGTGTTCAGCATTACAACGTATTTAAAGGCAAAACGGAATTTTGAATAAAATCTTCAATTTCTGTTATATCGATTTGAGATTTGTTTGTTTACATTGGAAGACTTTCAGTTGTTGATGAGTAGCAACATATTTGAAGCTCACGCCTACACTTTCCTGATTTATCTGGATCAGAGGATCTTGCATAATAAAAGTTTTGCCGCCTTAATTTCCCAAGTAATTCGCTCGCTTATTTAGGGTCACTCGTTGTACCAATTATTATTATGGAGAGTTCATGGCGTGGCGGCAGTGAAATAGGTAGATAAACTAACACAACACGTCTACCAATTTTAATCAATAAAGTTGTCGAAATAAAAGTTTATTTTCAAAGCAAATCAAATCAAATTCGATTACGTGGTAGCACGTGGAGTATCCACATGCGTGAATAGTAAATAACGGTTAGTATGCAAAAAGTGAAAATAAATAACATGTATAATAAATTTAAAAAAAACCAACAGACGCAATCCTTTTAAAGACTTACAAACAAAGGCCCTTCTTTAAATTTTTAATTTCCAAAGAATAATGCTGGTCTAATATATTAAATTCTGGATCATAAAACCTAGATGTAATTTAAATTTAAATTGTGTTTGGAGCTCCGAGCAACTTTAAGCAAATATCGATGAGTCGGTTCTCAAGCCGACAAGGAGCTTGATCAAATACCTGAGGTTTGAAACCTATAGTTTGATCGCCTCGGAAGCTCTCCTCTACACAATTAACGGCTTACTGCGACCAACTGATTGGACGATTAGACTAGCCGACACTCCCCTCAGATATCCAGTGCATCGGTCGAAGGTTCCATTAATCGCTACCGGCAACACTTGTTTATTAAAAAAAAAGTACTGCCACATCACAATAATTTAACATTGAAAATAACTTTAATTTATGGCCTGATGCATGCCACAATAATGGCATAACATTGGAAATTCATCGGCTCGAAGATGGAATACAATAATAAACAAAAAAAGAATACCTTTTTTTTACCTAATGTAAACATACTTTGAAATTCAAATTTAACATGTAATACAGTAATCATTGTTGAAACCATAGGTTGAAACATTAATATGAATGTCTAATAAATGTCAAGTCATATCAAAAAAAAGAAGAAATGTCAATATAATATCAAGTAACAACAAGTCAGTTATAAAACAAGAAATGATTAACGATTAAATAAAGTTAAGGTGCTTTTTTTCTTTATTTTTTTATTTTTTCCTTAAATACACGCAACTTAACGTGGAACAACACATCAAGATCGGAATCACTAATCGATTTGTTTCTACCTTCTAAGCTCTTCCTACCGATCTAGATCGTCTGCACGTGATGAATTACCTGCAACAAATAAATAACATGAATTATTACATAAAACATTAATGACATTCAGTTAAATTCTGGTTGTGGAGCGGAGAGAAGCGTTAACTGCCGCCGCGGGACTCGTTACGCGCCGATATAAACGCGTCATGCTTGAAATGTACGCTTTGATAAATCTGTTCAAATGACACAGGGACTAATTTGTATGATGAGTGTGGGAGGCGGGACACGTGCGCCCGGTCCAATAATAGGTTTCGCATTGAAAACGCAAGACTTTTTAAAGTGAAACTTTTATTACGTCTCAAACTTTTTCGTCTGTGTGTTGCATGTCGCGTGACGGTCGGCCGCGGAGTAGGGGTAAAGTGAAAGGCGCTCGTCAGAGCAGCCAAGGCCAATATGGCGGCGTCTATAGTTCGCAGCCGCTGACCGTGTAGTGTATAGACTATTACTCATTTGTGCCAGTGCTCCACACTACGAGTATTTTGTTTGTTTTTGTCAGTGTTTAATGTAAATGTTGTTTGTCAGATGTAATGTCTATAATGTGAAAAAAAGTTTCCCTTTTACCGTGGTTTCATAAAACCACACAATCCTTTTTGTTATTGCTATCAAATCATCGATCGCATCCCCTGTGCTCGTGATGACTTAGAGCTACTCATGGATATCAACAATGGAGGGGCATACAGATTGATTTTCTATTTTTACTCATTAATTATGTCACAATATTGCAAACGTTTATTTTGATCTAAAAAGACCGCTTAATGGAACAAATAGCACAAAGCTTATCAAAATTCCTGCTGAGACTAAAGTAACAATTGAAATTCTAATGGCATAGGACTGTCAGTTGTTCGAACCGGTTGTTTCCAGTTAGAAGCGGCACGAACCTCACGAAATTAGTTCGAATCAGTTGTGAAATTCATGAAACATCGCAACTATTTCTCGTTACATGATACCAGGTGGACCGTGGTAGTAAGGGTTTTTTTTTTTTAGTATTTATTGTATGTAACTACTGGAAATGATTAATTGAATCTAGCTAATTGACGATTACTTAATTTTAGCAGAACAGTGATCAATAGAAAAATACAGAACGCGCAATATACAGCCGATTTTGATAATTCTTTTTTTACATAAAAGTTACCGCCTTTATTATTTTTAATTTTATCAAGATTTGACTAGTGGTCAACTAAAGACGAGTTTTTTCGATATCCTTAATAATGCATTTTTATTTGACATTTATTTGACATTTTATTTCATTTACATTGATGATATTCTTATTTTATTTCTCTGATGTCGAACATTTGTTTTATTGATGAAAAATCTAAGTCGTTAATGTAAGCTCTAAAAAACCTAATGCCACAATGTTGATATAATGACTCGAACTATTAAAAGCGAGCACAGCATCAGTCAACATTTACATTTCGTTTGAAATTCAATTTTCACGTAAATCGTTATAAATAATTCATTAGTGCATGCAAATCGGTTCTGCGCACGTCAGCTCAATTAACTATCTCCTCTAAGTTCGGTGACGCTACAGCAGTACCCACAACACTTTGAGAGATTAGAGTTGCTTGATTTTATTAGTCCTATTGAGTAGTTCCTTGTAAATGAGTGATTGGGCTTAGTGCGACATCGTACAATATTTGGGTTTCAAAATCTTGCATTAAGATCCGTATTTTTATGTTGGGATCATCGTTGTGCAAAAAAGCTTTGCTTTCCAGGTCCAGGACCAGGTCCGGACTGAGAAGTATCAAGATCGTTAATGTTGCAGTAGTCTGTCGCTACAGAAGTCCGTGGACACATCAAAGTTGAAATGCATGATTTCACGTAACAATTAAGCATACTTCCGTCAAATCCATTAACCATTGCGGTCTTCCCGGTTATCGTTCTCGTCGAACCCGTCGCTTGCGACGAAGAGCTCGATGAGTAAATTAACCCACAGACACAGCCCACTGAGTTTCTCGCCGAATATTCTCAGTGGGTCGCGTTTCTTATCCGGTGGTAGATTCTGCGAAGCACGGCTCTGGCTAGGGTTCGTGTTAGCAACTTCGTCAGGCTTGAGTCCCGTGAGTTCACCTACTAGTTAAGGTTACGCTGAAACAGCCTCTCAAGGCTATCAGCCTAGGTAGGAAGAATAAAATAATAAAAAGCGGTCTTACTAAACACCAATATTAAGCATCTAGTGTCTAACTACACATTGGCTCATCAACAATTGGAAGCAGACGAGAGAGGAATTGCAATTTCATCTGCACCTGCCCGAGCGCGGAGGCTGCGCCGCATTTGCATTTAATAAAAGTCTAGGGATGTTTTTGTCAACCTCATGGATTTTCCTGACTTGCAGATGGAATATTTTAGCCGATGTAAGTACACACGCCACATTCATAATGTTGGAGTAACGAGCATCTTACTATTATTATTGTTTAATTAAACAAGTACTAAGGACCAGGTCTCTCTCTTTCTCTCTCTCTCTCTCTCTCTCTCTCTCTCTGTCTCTCTACGCAAATGAATAAAGAACTTAGTCGTGAAATTTGTTTTTATTTTAATAGTCTAATGGCCGTCGTGATCCTTTTAGCATATATTATGTATCGTGGTCCCTTTAGCATGTGTTATGTAACACACGTGCATAGTATATAACTATATATGTACATGTATGAATACGAGCTTAAAAATCTAGTCATTAAGTTTTAAGAGTAAAAAATTAATTAGCATCCTGGTAGTTTTTGTGACGCTCGAACAGACAGACACACAAAAAATTGTTTTGTTGTATAAACTTATTCGAACTTTTCGGCACGTAGCTTCAGCGTGCATTCACATTGTAGATTGTACTCCAGAACCTTTTACAAAAGTAGCAAGCCCGCACAGATGGACCTCACCAACCTATGCATTTATGCCGCGAAACAATCGGACTTGAAATAAAAAGTCGCACAGCTGAAACTCAGACCTCATGTCTCAAGGTGAGTAGCAGCAACATTTACGTTACGACGTCAATTTCTGTGACCACTTAAAACTAGGCGTGTCGTGAGCTCGCCTGTTCTTTTAAATCAATAGATAAAAAATAAATGTATGCTTCTTGTAGAATTCGTTGTGATGAAACAATAAAAACACGCTACTCAAAATTTTAAAGTATGTTCTGATCAACAAAAAAAAGTTTATAGGAGTTTGTAGGAATCAATAATTTCAGGATTTGAAACAAAGTAATTGGCTGAGGCATCGAAACATTTTTCAATGAAACTAACTGCTGAAACCAACAATATAAATAAATAATAAATCCAATAAATTCATTAGCAATTTCAAAGTGAAAATTAAAATATTCATCACTAAGCCCTACTCTAATAACCATAAAATTAAGATCAAACTTTGAAAACTTAAACAGAGCCTGAACATAGCTGTATCTAACAATAAATACAACGCTCGCTACAACAATAAACAAGACAGCTTCAAACTTTACTAAGTCATTTCTAGTTTAAACATTAATCCTATTTGTCTAAATACTCCAAACATTTAATATTAGACCTATAAATAAGATGCTTGACTTAAATGTTCATATGAACCTAAGTGTACAAACAGAATGAATTAATTTTGAAGCAGCCGAAAGGCTGTGAGTCTAGTGTTACCAATGTCAGAACTACAAAAACTGAAGAAATTCTCCGCTAAGCCCTCTAAAGATCGGGCGTCGTGGCATGACCGCCAAGACGCCCGGTGTACTCGTCTCAAATGATGCGAATGTGCCGCTTTTTATATCCCGCAGACAAATTCTGATATCGATTAATATACGTTTTATACAGAAATTATAAAAGTTAATATAATTGTTTTTTTTTAATTTTAATTTTGTACTTATGTGTTGAACGTAACCATTACCGTAAGCAGTCGATGTCGATAACTTCTGGTCACATAGATGGTGAGATTGTTCGTCAGATAATGAGTTGTTTTACGATTACTGAGAGACCATCGTTACAAAACAATAAATATATAAACGACTAGCGGCCCGCTTCGGCTTCGCTCGGGTCTTTAACAAAAATTTCAACGACGTTTCATCGTTGTTTTATTTTTTTAAATAAAAGAACACTTATTGCGGCATAACTATAGTTATAATAGTTAGACATATTATTATGCTGTCGCGACACTTTTTGTAAATAATAATTTGTTCTACAAAGTCGCAGTACATTATTTTATTATATTATTATATAAAGAATATTTAAGGCAATTTTTTACACCTTGGGTTACATTATTAGAGTTTTAGTAAGGATCCCTAATTTTTTTCAAAAAAGATTATAGCCTATGTCACTCGGGAATAGTGTAGCTTCCAAACAATGAAATAATTTTTCAAATTGGTACAGTAGTTTCGGAGCCTATTCAATACAAACAAACAGACAAATCTTTTCTCTTTACAATATTGTATAGTATAGAAAAGTCAAAATTTAACTGCTGCCCGGCTGATCAGGGTGTTTATGCAATTGACACATTCCGGGACAAAGTACGAACGGGTACAAAGGACAGGTATCCCGTACGTCAAAGCGTGGATGCCCCTTAACTGTCACATGCACACGTCGCGAGAGGGATGTGTGTTGAGAATTGTTTGGGCATCTCGCAAATTGTTAATGTTACAATTTGTATGTTTGTTTGTAAATTATTTAACCGAGACGACAGTTGCAACTCACTTTGAGTTTGAATTTATTTGTAATGGCAACATCGTTCTTTTTTTAATTTATAGTGGGCAGGGTACACTTCTAAAGGCCTTTCGGTATTGAAAAATATGTCTCCAATTACTAAAGATATTACAGAGCGCATATGAACTCTCATTTAGCTTTTCTGAAACAAAGAAAATTCTACTTTTCAAACCGGAATCATTGAGAATGACTGCGTTACGACTGAAATAAATATAACGGTAATATTAGCTCGCGGATTTGTAACATTTATTGTTAATTACACAAGCGAGTGTTGGAAAGGATCCAAGGTGGGCGGCGATTCAACTACATCGCTGACAATGTCTATGTCCCGAACATTGAACCACAATAGAGTACTTGTCTATTTTGTTAAATACTTTGTCATCACAGTACGTGTTAATCCATTCGCTGCTGCACGCAATTGATTCAATGGTAAATCTGATCCGCTGATTGATTACAGATTCAAACACCTAAATATTTCTCCAGTTTACATGACCCAAATTTAGATTTATATATAAAAGGAATACCTACTTTTAGTGACGCAATCTATTTGTTTGATTGATTTAAAAATTCCGTCTCTCTCTCTCTCTCTCTCTCTCTCTCTCTCTCTCTCTAGAACTATCATCTGTTCTATATTATTTTTAATTTGTTTTGCTGATCGGTCTGTATTGTTGGATTAGGAAACAAAAATATGAATCAACTACTCTGTAGAGGTGATATAGTAAAAGGAGCTATTGAAGTTACAGCCTTCGTGGTATTACCAATAACTGAAAAATGCTGGATTTTAGTCGTAAGTAAACAATAGCCAAAGCCGTTTGTTTCGCGCACGATGTCTTCCCGTTACGCGTGTGCCTAACAGCTCCTTACAACGACGACTACTGAACGTAAACTTTTAGTGCTTCCTCCGGTGACCCAACACTTGCGGTTCGATCGTAAAATTTCAAAGACCTCTACAATCTACGGGAAGAATGTTTTTATAAAATATTTGCCGTGTAATGCTGTAATAGCTAGAAGCAGCTGCTGCTAGAAGATTCGAAATTTCAAAGGAAATCTGTTTTAGATGATGAATTTGTGTGGGTACATAATGTTCACGAACGAATTCCATCCTGAAGGAATAAGAACCTATACCGAACCAAAGAATGTGGTTTTCGTTTTTATTGACATATTTTTTTTATTGCCTTTGTAGGCAGACGAGCGTATGGCCCACCTGATGGTAAGTAGTTACCGTCGCCCATGGACTTCAGCGATGCCAGGAGCAGAGCCAAACCCCTGCCTACAAATTATTTAGCCTAGATAGCGGCTTTGGTCGAGTGTGAATCGGGGTCCGTGTTCGATTCTCGGTCAAAGTTAGAGTCTGGGTGGACATGTTTAATTCCGTATGTGTCTTTCTACATACATTACATTTATGTATTATATAAGATAGTGCTGTAGGTTCAACGTAAGGCAACGATTAAAAAGATAGGACATCAAAATTCTAATGCAATTACATCTTTAGACTGTAGACTTACAGTAAACTTGTCTACCGACTAAGATTAGTTTCGACCATATTAATATTTTCCTTTAATATTTATTCGACAAAAAAGTATAGAACATGCATCACAATTTTAGAGCTCTATGTTTGGATTTCATTCAAAAAAGCTGACCTAGTGGAATATCATCTAATACTTTTTACCTTGATTTTCCTATAAAGCGGCTTTGCCTCAGCTTCTCTTAAGCTTTCACCGAGCATAGCTTAAACGACTAAGCAAGTCAGCCTGTTATTAAAAATTCGCTGGAAAACAAAAGCTTAAAAAGGAAAGCCCATAATTTTGTGGTAAGCCCGTCGCTTGAATGGAAACACTGCGAGTAGAGGCTGCATCAGGATTAAACGGTTTTTGCACTCTTTGTGAAAATTGTTCAAAGGCTCATAATTAAATTAATTTTAACGGAGTTTTTTCAAGTTCTGCCTAACTTCTCGAGGAACTGCTTTAATTTCTAAATGTTCACTCCTGGCGAATCTAATGAGGCTAGAATAAAACAAAATATTCGGTGAGTAAATTCTTCTCTTCTTCTTCTTCCCCTAAATGAGTGCAGTAGCATCGTCTCGAGCAGGGAGAGATGGCAGGACTTGGTGAGACGCATCAAGTCTGCCCTCTCCAACACTACATGACCATCACGACCACTCTATTAAAAGTGACGATTGAGGAGAAGAAATTCTTCTCATTTACTGTTAAATGTATCAGTAAATTAAGCTTCACTTTTCATGAATGACTTCAAATTAAGTTTTAGATAATTTAATTTAATTTTAACTTTTATTTAATAGTTTACATATATTATTAAGACGCAACAAAAGTTGATATTGCAGAGATGGCAAGCAGTCAGCCAGTAATCGGAACTACTCGAAGCGAAACATCGAACGGATCACCTGAAGCGAAGCGGAAGAAGCGAATTGAGAATTTTAAAGCGTTTTAAGTGTTTTAAGTGCTAATACAGTGTTAACTTGTAATTCGGTATAATTTTTTATTTATCCCGAACCCCAGCGCGTAACAATATACTCGTACTGTACCCAATTATAATTCAGCTTCTTTCCATCCCTCCGTCTTATCGTAATGTACTTAGGAGGGTGTGGGGCACGAGTTTAGCCAAACTTTAAATTGGATAAAATTGGAGCGGCGTATAACTTGCGCGACGAGGTGTTCACGCGCCAAGCACCAACCGTTAGGTACTCGGCATGGACACAATCCTCACGTAACGATCCTCCGAGCTAAATGACCTTTAAAAATATGTACATGTATTATGTTTTCTACATAATACTGCTACTACTAAAAGGATTAAATTAGCACTGTCACTCGTTTATTTCGCAACACAAGGAAATCGATCTCTCCGGTTTAATAAGATTTGAAGTTAAATCGAAGCGATTTTTATGATATAGAAGTAGGGATCATAGAAAAGAGAAGGTTTCAAGGGACGAGGCAGATTCATGCAACGCACACACATGTACGTCAGAGCTAGTTGTTTGAGAAATTATTACGGCTGTCTGTTGAAATAACAGCTTTTGCTTTAGACGATCAGGAGTTCTCACGGATCATCAGTGATGAATGCCGCCGCTCACCTTAAAACATGAAGTTGAATACTAATTAGTTTTTTAATTTTTGAAGTGAAAACTTCTTTAGAATCGTTGTGATTTCAAACCGGATGCAACGGAAAAAACGACAGGTAAGAGACACAAATACAAAAATGTGTAGGATGAAGCCAGCAAAGAATGAGACAGAAATATACATACTATTTAATACAGCGCCATCTGTGAGATTTTTTGAAGTGAAAACTTCTTTAGAATCGTTGTGATTTCAAACCGGATGCAACGGAAAAAACGACAGGTAAGAGACACAAATACAAAAATGTGTAGGATGAAGCCAGCAAAGAATGAGACAGAAATATACATACTATTTAATACAGCGCCATCTGTGAGATTTTTTTAATACTAACGTGTGTATGAAAGCACTTGTAGTGAATTTTAATTTAGGATTATACGTGAAATTAAAATATCAATTCGCAGAGGGCGCTACCTTACAATTATTTACTAATGACAAAATTTTACATATACTTAAGACGTTTAGGATAATTTTAATTTATTTTAATTTTGGAAGGTTTCACTTCTACCACGTGTGAATTGCACACATTTTGTTTTTTTTTTTTTTTTCTTCTAATTAGTTGATTTAGTGTAAAATTTCAATTTGACACATACAGAATTCGCGAACGTTCGTGAAGTAAGACTGCTCCTCCCACACGTCTCCTGTTAATTGTTCGCACTCAGAAATATATAGGCTTCTCGGATTGAAGTCTTTATAGTATTAGGTAACGTATTTTTAAAAACATTAACCGCGCGAGAGAGAGAGATGGGCAGACTTTTCACGATGCGCATACAGTGCGACGTCGCGCCGCGCGCTTATTCACAGACACTAAACAAGCGCAACGTGTGAATGTGTTGAACGCGAGCTACATGGTAGGCGAAGTGGGGAGTGTTAGGTTTTATTTTCGTTACGGAATTTCTTAATTCGGTCGCTGCGCTCAAAGTCCGTGATAAAAGCTATGTAATAGCTTAACATGTTTTCTTAAAACGTTTTCTGGGACCAGCTTTCCTCGGACTGCTCCAAACCGAAGAGCTATTAATTTCCGTTGCTGCTACTATGCTACTACTATGAATTCATTAGAGAGTCTCGTCGCCGTCGAACGACCAATGTACACGCAATATTCTCTAAATGCAATTCATATTCATTAAGTCGGCTTCAGTCAATATTGAGTTTTGGCACCGCTCTGTTTGTGCTGCTCGCTTTCTCGACTTGCACTCCCGCAACTTGGGCAGACAGAGTTAGATCTTACTGTTCATTGTAGGATGAATAATATGAAACCAATCCATACTCAATGACTTAAATTACGATACGAGAAGAATAAAACAAAATACATTCAAATCCGAATTTCATGAAATCTTTAATCAAATAAATAAATCAATAATCACTAAACTCAGAATCGAACCCGGACTATTGTATGGTGACGAGGGCAAATAGATAGGAAAGAAACGAGCCTTTTGAAAGACAGAACCCGAGAACAACTAATTTAAATAACTTATTGATAGTCTGGGGTACGATCCGTGTGTGCTGGAAACTAAAGGTCATCTAGGTTGAAGAAAGTCAAATCATAAGAGTTGGTAGTTCAATAAAGTTTCTTAAAAACAAACTAAAGTCTCTAGAAGAACTTAAAGAATAACATATATCCGGTATGTTATTCTAATGTTAATAAAGTGATTATTAAAACGCAATGATTTAATAATAGTTTTTGTAGAATGCATTTAACTAATTTTTCCTAATTTGAAACTGTATAAAACTATATGTTACGGT
Source organism: Bombyx mandarina (assembly GCF_003987935.1). The sequence goes on from NW_021011479.1 coordinate 4,765,512, forward strand.
TCAAATCGGATTAATTGTCTTGTAAATCCAGTGATTAGTTGTACAGACTACGGACATGACACATGCGTTTGCGATTTATACAAAAAAGTACCTACGGCAAACGGAGAGGCAATTTGTTAGGTACGCAGATTTAGCGAGCGGAGAGCCATCTCGTGTAAAGAAAAGAGTGCTAGACATTTTTCGTCATCTGTGCGAAACCCTGTCTTGTCTGAATATGAATTTATGAAGCTGCTATTTGAAATCCGTTTCGACGCAGATACTGTGAACGTATATTGTTGTACGAACGTAGATTGTTGTTTTTCTAGCACCTGAATTAAAACACCGAGCAACAGAGCACGGTGGTAACATCAGGCACAATATATATTTTACTGGTGGTAGGTCCTCTTTTGAGTCCGCACGGGTAGGTACCACCACCCTGCCTATTTCTGCCGTAAAGCAGTAATGCGTTTTGGTTTGGTTGGAGGGTGAGGCAGCCGTTGTAACTATACTTGAGACCTTGCAACTTATATCTCAAGGTGGGTGGCGCATTTAAGTTATAGATGTCTGGGCTCCAGTAACCACTTAACACCAAGTGGGCTGTGAGCTCGTCCGCCCATCTAAGCAATAAAAAAAATTATATAGTTCCAAATAAAGGTATCTTACTAGTCTTTGATTGACCGTAACAATGACGGATTCAGTGCCAGCCGTTAATTTGAATAATCTCTGGGCCTTTAGTAATGGTCACATGAGTTTAAGAAGTCACTAACAACGCTTTATCAAAAGGCTATTGACCCCTCAATAAACATAGCAATTAATGTTAAGAACCTCGCTGTAAGGATGCCATGAACTTTAAATCTTAATTATGTCGTAATTTTAAGCTGGAGGCGGTTACTTCCCGACAGATCTGACGTAGACGATGGAGTCTACGGAACTAAGGCAAATTAAAGCAATTTATATTCAATTATTTAGGTGTTTTAGATAAAACAGCTTGCTCAGCTAAAATAATATTTCGCTTCAGTCACGTCGATGTATATTGCACAATGTGGGTTGACAGAAGTATTATTTTGTGTGATAGGCCTGCAGTTGTCAGCGCCGTAATCGAGATTGCAATATAACGGATCGTAAACTGAAACTCCACTGCCTTTTCAAGGCACTCGGAGCGCTAGGGCTAGCAAAGCAATTTTAAAAATGTTTCATGTCGACATCACATAAATAACCGCATTTTTGCTCTCGTATTTAAATCAAATCACATTATTGTCACACGAAGAAAATAAAAGGGGCAACGCTACAAATCGCCACTGGTTTAGTAGAGGTAGTGACTATAGGCAGGCTACCACTAGCACAGGACGCGCAAGGACCTATGCTAAGCCGACGTTAGTCTAATTCTTTGTCTCCAACTTATCCCACTAGGTGGGGTCGGCACAGCGAATTTTTCTATTCCATTCTCTTCTATCAGCCTTCATCTCAACACTCACTCCTCTCTCTCTCATATCGTCATTCACACACTCCATCCATGTTTTCTTTGGTCGATCTCTTCCCCCTCAATCTCGCACTACCATTTTTATATTTTTATCAGATGTCCATATCACGTTAACCGTCCGCTCTTTAATTTAAGCTGACGTCAGTGTTAAATGAAATGTGTTATCACGATTGTGGTAATAACATAAAATAGCAAGTTTAAAACATCTGAATCAGTTATATTAAAAGTAATTTATAAGAATGAGGTTTTCTTTAAAATATATCATAAATATTTAAAATCCCACCTGATGATCAGTAGTCAGCATCGTTCAAGGATGTCAGTAATGTTAGTCGATCGTGTCTCTTGTGAAGCCAGCATGGGTTCGATGGGTGAAATAACACTATCCGTGACCCAAAGGACGAAAGTCCTCCGGTCGGGGAAGGCTCTTAAAGCCTTAAATCATAATTAATTGTAAACAGAATATGATATCAGAAATTTAAAGCTCTAACAAAAACATAAAGCCAATATAAATGGTCACACCCCTAGAAGCGAAACCTCGATTCAACCTCCGAGAGGTCATTGACGCGAGTTAAATCTAATTGTTTTACGGGTCTCCGGGAAAACGATTCTAACCTCATCCTTGTTTTAACTTAACTTTCGTACCGAGAAAGCTTTGCTAAAGCTTATCTACAACTGTAAACTCTAACAAAAGTGTGTCTGTAGACTGAAAATATTCCCTATTAAACTTCCTATTACTATTTATAAGTGTTCCTAACTCCTAATTATCAATGATTAAGTAGTTTTATTTAGGCTTAAAATGAGATGTACAAAATTGTAACACAAATTATTATGTCTTTAATAACTGAATACATGTCTGTCTTTTAAAAATATTGTACAATTCGCGAGAAAAGTATATAGCAAAATAAACAGTAAGCAACAAGTGAAATACATTTGTCAGTGGAGAGTAAGGTGTTGTTGTCGGCAAAGTTTATAACTGTCGTCCGTTTTGGTGCGGGGGGCGGCGGCACGGGTGGACGGACTCAAATATTAATTATGAGGGTCATGCGACTACTTCACCGAACACCGCTGAAATTCATAAATATTTGTAATCACTGAAGACATCCGTATTGTAGAAGCAGGAAGGTGGTCCCTACTCCTAACTCTACTACTCCTTTCTGCTTATTTCTCTCGCGAAACAGTAATGCATTCTGTTTGAAATAGACTTTAAGTAAGCAGCTCATGTACTATCTCGGTCTCGCGCCATTTCAATAATAAGGGCACGACCACAATCCCGCGTTATTAAATGGAATGGCCCCCATGAGACTTGCCAGGTCTGACCCTGTTTCCAATTCAGCAGTGTAATAATACACCCACTACCCGACGACGTGAAATTGTAACTTCATACAAAACTGTTACTGTGTATTTGTGTTAGGTTTTCTATTTATTTTTTCATCTAGTTTCATTATTTAAGTTTCTGTAGTGACCTGGAGTTATAGTTTTATATGTTTAGGGTTTGTTCAAAGGGCTTAGGTTGCAAGGTGTATGTTCACTTATACCAACATTATCACTTCAGTTATAGAACGTTCCTGCACAGACTAGTTATAAGCCTAAAATAGCGAGTTATTTATTAGTCTGGATGCGGAAACCCGGTGTCTAAGAACGGTGTCTAAGAAAAAAGGTCGTATGATTAAATCAATTCCATACGTCTTTAGGGCCTTTAACACAGTGCTTAACAAATAGTAAGAGGACCACGTCTCACCTAAATACCGTTCGTGTAACGGAGCAGAAATAAAAGTTTTTTTTTTTAATTTCTTGCACTAAACTTATTTAAAAATCCATGTGTAATAGACGGTAAACAATCACCTCGGAGTTTTGACAACAAAATAAGCCTCCTCGCTGGAGTCATGGTCCAGACGGCTGGCTGATCCTTCGGCCGGTCGTAGGACCGTCGAGGCGATTCGCCCAGTCCTTGTGGAATGGGTGAATCGTGACAGAGGACGCCTCACTTTCCGGCTCACGCAGGTGCTCACTGGGCATGGTTGCTTCGGTGAGTTCCTGCACCGGATCGGAGCCGAGCCGACGGCAGAGTGCCACCATTGTGGTTGCGACTTGGACACGGCGGAGCACACGCTCGTTGCCTGCCCCGCATGGGAGGGGTGGCGCCGTGTCCTCGTCGCAAAAATAGNACGCTCGTTGCCTGCCCCGCATGGGAGGGGTGGCGCCGTGTCCTCGTCGCAAAAATAGGAAACGACTTGTCGTTGCCGAGTGTTGTGGCATCGATGCTCGGCGACGACGAGTCGTGGAAGGCGATGCTCGACTTCTGCGAGTGCACCATCTCGCAGAAGGAGGCGGCGGGGCGCGTGAGAGACGCACAATCCCGCCGCCAACGAGCGGGGGCCAGGGAGGCGGATATCGCCCAAGCCCTGGCCCTCTAAATGTTTCGGGTCCCCCTCACATGTCGGTCTGGGGACCGGCGAGGGGGGCCTAAGAAGACGACGTGCAAGCTGCTCTGCACGCGTTTCACGCAAGAGCATCCGGGTGATGGAAGGCCGGCTATCCTCGACTCACGCTGGTTCTGGTCCAGCGGGGTATTCCGTAGGATAGCTCACTCTAACCGGCGCCATCTAGGCGGGCTTCGGATAGCCTGCCGACCGAGAGGGCTGGTGGTCGTGACGCCGACGACCACCGGTCCGGCGTTCCGAGGGGGAGGGTGATGGGAGAGATGTGCTCCGCACTAAACGCTTCACTTTCCCCCCTCTGCCTCTTCATGAGTTCTGTCTCATGCGAGGTTTGGACGTTGGTTGTTGAGCGACAGGAGGTTTTAGTCAGTTCGACTCTTCTGACATGCCCCGCCCTCCATCCCCAGTGGAGGGCGGAAGTCCGGCGATTTCCTCCTGACCAAAAAAAAAAAGTTTTTTTTTTTTTACAACCCTAAGGTCACTTTGTCAGAATGTATTTGTTTTGTAGCACAACCTACTGCCACTTAGCAACGTAATGCCACTTACAACAATATAATGCCATTTCTACAAGTATTTCAGTGGATTATAACGTTGAATTTAATTAACAATGGTATAGTTTATCAGTTAAATTCTCTCTCCCTGTAAATTAACGCCAGTTGGGGTAGAGGGGAAGGCTCGGGTAGCTGCATTGTGTAAATCAAGTGAGTGTAATGACTCCGTTTTAGGGATGCCTCTTGAGCCTACTGAGCTTATCGCCGAATCTTTTCAATGGGTCGCGATTCCGATTCGGTGGTAGATTTTGCGAAGCGCTGCTTTTGCTAGGGCCAGTATTCAAAATTATCTCAGGTTAAGCACGTGAGCCCACCTACCCATACAGGCGTATACAGCTGGTATAGCGTCTTAGGCTACCAACGAATAGGTAGGGCGATAAAAAGATGCCTCTACTGTTTGTTGCGGATGGACAAGCAAAGTCACGACCTACTTTATATCAGATCATTGAATCTATACTAATATATAAATCTACAGTGGTTTTACGGATGTTCCGTTATTACTACTGAACCATGCATCCGATTGACTTGAAACTTGGTATCCATGTAGAAAATACATGTACTTAATGAATAAGCTAATATTTATATAAGTGTTGGACTCCCTACACCAGTTTCGGGGGCGTTAATGATGAGAATTTTTGTGGGGGTGACAAATAATATTGTTAATTTTAAATGCCCAGCGAAGCGAACGGGTAGAACTAGTCTCAGATAGGTATAGCTCTGCTCGATTACTGCGCTTCGTCTTCAATCATAAGGTCGAAGACGTATATGTATTACATTCAACGATCGCATGTCCCTCAAGCCTCCACAAATCTCACTCTTGTCAAATAATTATAGACAATATAGAATAGGGTTTCGCAGGTCATCTATTCATCCAGCTAAGTAGTTTGTAAACGGGTTTTATTATTCCCATTACATAATAATACGTATCTACTTTCGAACTGGTTTGAGGAATGATACATCAGCTAAGCAATTCTACTTACCTATCATGATAAATTCAAAAAACAATATACATAGTATGAAAGCCAATGACCAAACTATCCAAACTCCCAATAACGACAATAGAATGTTTTTTTTCTTTTTGATTGGACGTTTCTTATGATCACATTAGTTGTATCGAGTGTTAACCCTACGATGTGAGGGGATGACGCGCCTCCGGAAATGAGCCAGGACCGCGCGGACGTCATTTCCGGTCCAGCGACGCACAATTATCTGGCACCGATAAGCGATAATTACGTTTTAATGGGCTTACAAGTAAACATGGTACTTAGACTAGAACTTAGACTAGCCGAAATACTCCACAGCTAGTCATCCAAGTGGCAAGAAATAACCGTCATCACATAGACTATACATTAGACACTGTATAGCCATCATACTAAGACTGTACCTAAAAAAATGTGTGTGTGTCCGCTCCGACGCACGACTGGAGTTTACTGGATATAAAAAATTAAACGAAACAATACGAGAAATAGTTCTATATTACGACAACACGATACACTACAGATTATTAACAAATTAACGAGACACAAAACAAACGACTAACAAATATATGAAAATACAATAATGAGAGAAACGCGCGATCAGTACGAGGCTTTGTGGCGGACTGCCGGCGCAGCAGCCCGGCGTCACCTGCGATAACGCGGCCGCGCGTTGGCTCCTGATTGGCGCGCGCACGCATCACGCAATCAGGAGCCAATCAGGCGCATAACGCATTTCGTGTGACATGCTAGTACGATTTTGATTGGCGCGCGCACGCATCACGCAATCAGGAGCCAATCAGGCGCATAACGCATTTCGTGTGACATGCTAGTACGATTTTGGTCCCCATAATTTTCATACCCCGGGCCTATATATGTAAATCGATTCTTAAGGAGTAAACTCCAATAATAAAAATCTTACGATACGGACGTTTTTTCCCAGTTAGGGTACCCCTCCGTATCGTCCCATAAGGAAATTCGTTTCAAAAACTTAGCCTCTGGAGCCAGATATTAAATATTGATAGTTGTTCGCTCGATACCCTGCTCAAAACATTAGCACATCTCAAAAAAAACGGACGTGCAAATGTGAATGTTAACGCTCCCCCGAGACGCGTAAATAATTCGCGAAATAAGATTCCTCGGATGATTGATTGAACGTTCCGCGCAAGCAATGCGGTAAACTCGATTCGAAATGAACGTATTAGCATGTCGTTTCACGGATAATTTCTCGTCTGCTATGAAAGCTGAATGTGCTTAGGGGAGTTCATACTTACAGCACGTCTACATATAAATAAGGCCAGTAGGATAAGCGAATTGGGCCTTAACTCAAAAAGAGCCTCTCCATACAACTAAGGCTCATTGTTAGGTGAGGGCTCTGTGATAATACCAAAAAAAACATTAGCATAAACCCATATCGACGTAAAATAGAACACACTTTCAAAGATAAGTTTCATCTCTCAATTCTCAATTGCGTTGGATATTGTATAGATACTTAAATTCAATTTGGTCTACGAGATAATATTTTTCGGCAGCATCAGCGAAGACGGATAGATAGCGCTGACCCGGTTTGGCACAACACGTTCTATCACCAGTAGCTGACATGTGATCTGTGTGCAGACTTCAGTTTCTACTACATAGAGTGGTCATTAAACCACTTGACTGTATAAAGTAAGAAATAAATTAAAAATCCTTCTTCTGTATCAAGCGCAATGATATCGGAAACAAGTCTTAAGCTATGTTTAAGAAAATGAACGCAAATATTAGTAATTAGACGGCGATTAACCAACAATAATCTTGCGTCACGTTGTCACGTTGAGACAACAGCCGCGCGAGTCACGCCGACCGTCACAGTTTAACCTTCACGACGACTGACTTGAGTTTTAATTAGGGATAGATCAGCTTAAATAGGATCCGGAAATAATTATCCATTTTGGAATTAATCTCTTGACTTAGCGGTAATATTGTGCGGGTGTACCGGGCCACATATCGCACAGACCACGACCAGTCCAACAGCTGCGCATTTTGCTACAACGGACAGATGATCAGGAAGTGGCAGAAGTAACTCTAGACTGAGTCATATTCTGTATTCTAGATACACGGTTTATTGGAATTACTTGTGAAAACAAAGATAGGCTATAGAAGAGGTGATTCTTTACAGGATAACGAAAGTAGCTTTTTGCTAACAACTTTAACATAACAATATATTTTAGACTTTTCTTTAAAAGTGACTAAATTATAAGTCAGGATAAATTATAAGGTCATCTGCTCACATGGTTTTGCAGTTTTCAAGGAGTCGTGCTCTATACGAGACTTGTTGACCAGTGCTCATGAATGTTTGCGTTGTTCAATATTGCCCAGAATTCTAGAGGATACTGGGACACTTAGAACATGCTCCGCCTTGCGTCGATGATATAATCCTCAACATAGAGGGTCATGGGCTCCTCTAATAACTTTCTCCTGGATTATCCTGCGCCACTCCTGCCTATTCTTGCCTGTGGGGATAGCAACGTGGACAGAAGATAATGACAAAATGACACGTACCTAGTTTCAAACGAATGTAAGTAATGGCTTACCACTGTCCACGCCAACGAGCCACGGGCGATAGACCACTCTTTGTCGTCCGAGACAACCAACCTTATGCTTCTGTTTCCGTGAAAATTATTATGAAAACAGGAAATGAGAATCGCGTGCCGGATGTTATTAATATTGATAATTTTTCATAACACCGGACACGTTTCCTTCTCAATAGCCGTAATAGTGTTTCTGATATAAATACTGCGAGTACAAATATAATTAAACGACGCATTTTAATAGATTATCGACTGTGAGCATCCCTGAACATATTATTATTATGTAGACAATTTCATCCTCCTTCGCCGATATTAACAGGTAACTGCCGCCCATACACATACCACTATCCACATTAAGTCACAAGTTTAGTGTCAATCCCAGCGTGTATAGGCTGTACAGCAACCAACAATACGCAATATGGTAATGCCTACCCGCGCTAATTCACAATACGTTCTACCACTAGTAATTGCGCAAACTATTTCACTTTGTTGGTTTTCATGTATTTCACGATGTTAGTGAACACGTGTTTCGTTTGTATTCCTTAAAAATGTATTATTTATTTAATTACAAGCGAGATTTAAATAATACGTGAAATCGGTGAAATCCGAGCCTTGTGCAAAAATTTGTTATCAGTAAGGTACCCAAGTCAGAAGAACTCTACCTAACTGTCCACCAGACGGCCGTTATAACGTTTGTCTATCGACACGACAAAACCTGAGTAATTAGCGCTAATTAACACATAATTATAAAGGAAAATGACACACGTATGAAAAGAATGCTCATTACATATTCAGTGATGCGCCGTTCTAATGTGACAACACAAAAGAATCCAGTATACTCTGATGTCTGCACCGTCACAATATCTATAGCTTTGCATAGTAATGCGAATGGAAATGGACGTTGAAATATTGACGAGCGCAGCGGCTGATCTTTCGTGAACAATTTATAATAAATAATAGTTTAAAAAAACTAAAAAAATACGCTTTTATAGAAAATCCAGCTAAAAAATAGAAAATAAATTTTAAGGATATTAACAAAATAACCCTTCTACTCATATCTGTTTATAAAATATTTATAACTACTAATACCATGCAGCCCACGCTTTTTTTGACAATAAAATCATTTTTTCTTACACTATTTTTAATTCAACTTTGTTATTATTTTTTTGTTTTTTAAACTATTATTTATTTTTAATTTTTTAGTTGAATTTCAATTCTTTCAGTATTTTTTTTAAATATTGAATTGTCATCGGTCCTTAATAAGTATGCCAAATTTCGAGTCGATCCGACGTTTTGAAGGGGGTCAAAATCGTGTTCAAAGATTCCGTTACATACTAACATACATACGTTTGAAGCTAATAAAAGCGTATTAAAAAAATGTGTTTCTGAATTCGTCATCCTATTTTAAAGGAAATGAGGACCTCTTATCAAATTTTGCAGTTTATAGCTTTAGGGTATTCAGGAAATTTTCTATTTATTTAAACACAGCTGCTTTTTGTTAGAGATTACACGACAAACAGACGATATAAACAGCCAAATGAATACCGTCACCCATCTTGAAACTTTAAGTTCAATTTATAATTGCCACGCGTGAATATATGTTATGTATGTATTTCATTAGAAAAACATAACACCTGCCTACGAAATTAGAAAACCGGCAGTCGCATCGCTGGATACAAGTACACCTGGCCTCTTATTCTTTTGGCCACGACCACTTAATCAGGTGAATCGTGAACGAGTTTGCTTATTTATCTGTGCAAATGTTGATTTTGTACACGATTATCGCTTGAATTTCAGAACCCGGTGGTTTATGGTGTAACCGCTTCCGAAATCCACCAAAATTCTTACTCATCTTCTGGTTTTTCTAAGCAAACAAATCCCCCCCCCCCCCTGAATTGTTCCAATGATTTTAAAACTCCGAAAACGTCTCAAGTTCTCGTTCGCGTCATAACTCACCCGTCAACTGACAGCGATTTAATTTTCCGCTCGTTTCTCCCCACCGCGTACCCTGTCTGATAACAAGGAACGAATATTAAAAGCTATACGCCAAGAAGCTTTCGCGACGAGCAATTTTCAAAATTGCCGCTTAACCGAATATCTTGTGACATCAAATTCATACTCCGCTAATGGTTATTGAAGTTGTAAAGAGTTGTCGAGAATTGGTTTAGAGATTAAGTGATTATTGAGAGTGCACTATATATTGATGAGATGAATTATCTTACATGAGGAACTTTCAAATTATTGTATTGCAGCGACTGAAACTAAAGGGGCTAGCTAAGACATCCTGACGACATGGTAAATCTCCCAAAACAAACTAAATTCAGGGGATTCGTTTTTCAGGTAATTAACATCCCTTGGAAATCGATTAATATTCTTAATATTGAAAACGAGTACTTCAAATTTTTTGAGTTCAATACTTTACTAATGTGTAATGTGAGTGAAGAAACAGACAAATTAAAAACCGAATATTAGAGAACATCGGAGATTTTTTGAATCAAACACACCGAAATACTCTATGATATGAGTATATCTATATATGTAGATATACCTATATACAAATACACTGCTGCTATTACGGAACGTATACCTGAGATTATCCGATATCTTGAATAGGTACGTATTACAATATTCACCGTAGACAAAATGCACCACGTGCAATGTTTACGGGTTAATATAATCTATAAATCGAGCGCACATGCAATCGATGTAGTCTTTGTTATAATATAGACGCCGAAGCTTGAATACGAATTGCTAAGTTCAAGTTTATTGACCGATGTATTTTGGGTAATGAGATTAGTTTTACCAACTATTTCCCGTGCTATTGCGCATTGGTATTTGGGAGGAATATTTACTATATTTTACACCACCAATGCCTACAGTACGGATCGCAGACATGGGGCCTTCTGCATTTGGATATCACGGAGTTCTTCTCTCTGTCTCTCTCTCTCTCTCTCTCTCTCTCTTTTCTCTCACTTCTCTTCTCATTTCTTCTACGCATGGTGTATCAATGTATCAAGAGTAGGACACCCGTTACTCTGATGGAAATCATTGAGTCTTCCGCCTCCTATTCATTTAATTGGGTGAACGAATTCACTGGCCAATGTTAGGTGTTTATCGGAGCAATTAGCCATCACAAAGTGAATTTCACTACCTCAATTAGGTAAACGTGTTATAACTGATCTGCCGTTCAAACCGGAACGCGAGATCGCAGCGCGAATGGTCAGGGTGGCAGTACCCTACCCATGCAGGCTTACAATACGCCCCTAACAATAACAATCAATCCTATTGTCCAGTATTTATGTTGTGAAACTTACGGGCTCCAGTGACTACAAATAAATATAAGCCAAAAAAAAGATATATATTATATCACCGAGTTGGTCTCTCCTCAGGGCACGCTACCATTACGACATCGCAATCTACTTAACAATACCATCATTTTATTGTTCATTCTCACGTTTAGATAATTTTAAAAGGAAGTTTTCGTTAGCACTCACCGTTCAGCCAATCTCAGCTGACCGTGACTCGTCTTCTCATAGATCTAAAAATATTGTACTTCGAATGGCTGGTACAGGCAGGTTACGTAAAATCTAGGTTGCAGGTTATCAGTATGCGCTGCAGCAGTCGACTGTGTCGCATCTGCGCTGCGCTAAGCTTTTGTCGTTTCGTTCTTGTTCCAATAAAGAAACACGGCCAGATTATCGTACATCATGCTACGGGAATATAACTGATCAGCACACACGTCACTTCAAAATCAAACCCGCAAAATCAAATTATAATTTGCGTAATTACTGGTGGTGGGACGTCTTGTGAGTCCGCGCGGGTAGGTACCAACCCTCGTACCTATTTCTGCCGTGAAGCAGTAATGCGTTTCGGTTTGAAGTGTGAGGCAGCCGTTGTAACTATACTGAGATCTTAGAACTTATATCTCAAGGTGGGTGGCGCATTTAGGTTGTAGACGTCTATGGGCTCCAGTAACCACTTAACACCAGGTGGGCTGTGAGCTCGTCCACCAATCTAGGCTATAAAAAAAAAAATCGCGTATACGTGACTTCAGGCACCTCGACCCGCTACATAATATGTTTTCTCATCAAATATAATAGTAGTATCGTCATCTAATTGCCCTTATTTATTGAATACATCCCTCTCGAATATTTATTCTGAAAACATTGGTTAGTAATATCTGAAGCTCGCAGGATTTAAAAACCACTCCATGCTAATTTCTTCCACGAAATAACCAAGTGCTCACGGCAGGCAGCGGCTTGGCTCTACCCTGGCATTGCTGAAGTCCGTGGGCGACGGTAACCACTAACCATAAGGTGGGCCGTATGCTCGCCTGCCTACAAGAGCAATAAAAAATAATTAAAGGGGTTATGGAATAGGGTGGGTCTACTTTTAATATGAACTATCTATCTACTTATTATGTGTATCCTTGGCTGTAGTAACGGTGATGATCTCTAGCCGTCGAAACATTTGAACGATAATTTTTATTCAAACTGGTACATATATCTTAGAGAATCTAAACATAAGTCGTCGCGTTCGGTGCATTCGTATGTAGAGATGCACCGGTGTTCGAATCTCGCAGGTGGGTACCAATTTTTCTAATGAAATACGTACTCAACAAATGTTCACGATTGACTTCCACGGTGAAGGAATAACATCGTGTAATAAAAACAAACCCGTAAAATTGTAATTTGCGTAATCACTGGTGGTAGGACCTCTTGGGAGTCCGCACGAATAGGTACCACCACCCCGCCTATTTCCGCCGTGAAGCAGTAGTGTGTTTCAGTTCGAAGGATGGGGGCAACCGTTGTTACTATACTGAGACCTTAGAACTTATATCTCGAGGTGGGTGGTGCATTTACGTTGTAGATGTCTATGGGCTCCAGTAACCACTTAACACCAGGTGGGCTGTGAGCTCGTCCATCCATCTAAGCAAAAAAAAAACATCTTATATCAATAATCTTATATAAACAATCAAAAATTTGGAAGTTTTCTTCAAACGCTCTCCAACTTGATTAGGTCTTCGAACCAAAAAAATTCCTTTGTCTTATACTTATTCAAAGAGACGAGATTTAATTATATATTCTGTTTGAATGTTTTGTAAAAATCCTTTTCTCTGTTAATGTTTTATTCGTGACGCAACTAACTAATGCAACGTTTTTACTGCCTCAAAATCACGAGAAATTTGTATTACATGTATTTATTTTGAAACACAGCTTAATAAGATCGGTGTATCAGTAATCTTTGTTGCACGAGTCAAAAATAAATAATAGTTAAAAAAAAAAACAATAAATAATTGGGTGCTTTTCAGGATATTATGAAAATAACCCTTCCACTGATATCTGTTCATAAAATATTTAAAGCTACTGTACCATGCCCCCACGCTTTTATTACAATAAAATCATTTTTTCTTACCCTATTTCTAATTCAAATTTATTAAAATTTATTTTATATTTTTAGTTGGATTTTCTATAAAAGCGTATTTTTTTAGTTTTTTTAAACTATTATTGATTTTTCATTTTTAGTTGAATTTCAATTTTTTCAATATTTTTTTTAATATTGAATCGGTCGTTAATTAGTATATCAAATTTCGAGTTAATCCGACGTTTTGAAGGGGGTCAAAATCATGTTCAAAGATTCCGTGACATACTAACATACATACGTCTGAAGCTAATAAAAGCATATTAACTACAGCGACTACGTCGTGTAGAAGGAGTCTAACCGAAGAATAAAATTTCAACGAGCAAATATCGAGTCTTGGATTCATAAGTTATAATATGATACTCTCAGATATTGTACTCCTATAGACCGCGAGTGTCAATAGAGCGGACCGGACGGTCACTATCACTTCCGTTCAGCTGCAATACAACCTTTGTCAGTAATATCATTGATACAGCGTACATCTTTTGTTTCGATTGTAATGTACTCCGAGTAATCCAAAGCTGCTTACTACTAAAACCAACCCACGCATTGCGGTGACAGGATTTATTTTAAGCCCTTATGCCTCAGTCCCATCCATTTTCTCCGTAAAGTATATCAGTTGAGTGTAAAGGATAGGACTATTATGTTATCTATGTGCCCCAATAAGTTTGACACAAGACGCGCTAGCTGTAACTCCAATTAAACCAATAAGTAACGAAATCGATGTCTGGCTTACAAACAATATGAGTAGAGGCTTGTAAACCGATCTTAGAACGTTTGAGAGAGCTAAACAGCTTAGTTACATCTGTTGTAGTAAAAATAATACTATACATAAAATAATCTGTGGGTGTAACTAAGAACTATGTAAGCTTCTTAAACGCCAATTCAAAACTCATGAGACGTGGAGTAGAGATTGGAAAACGACACAAAAATTCCCAAAATGACCAGTCCTCCAATCAATCAAACAAGGTAAGTATTTTCCTTTCGCCAAAATTTGATATTCATTTTTATAAAAAACTGCAATATTGCCGTAACTGCAATATTGTAAGTCGTCGTGGCCTAAAGGATAAGACGTCCGGTGCATTCGTATGTAGCGATGCACCGGTGTTCGAATCCCGCAGGCGGGTACCAATTTTTCTAATGAAATACGTACTCAACAAATGTTCACGATTGACTTCCACGGTGAAGGATTAACATCGTGTAATAAAAACCAAACCCGCAAAATTGTAATTTACGTAATCACTGGTGGTAGGATCTCTTGTGAGTCCGCACGGGTAGGTACCACCACCCCGCCTATTTCCGCCGTGAAGCAGTAATGCGTTTCGGTTCGAAGGGTGGGGTAGCCGTTGTAACTATACTGAGATCTTAGAACTTATATCTCGAGGTGGGTGGCGCATTTACGTTGTAGATGTCTATGGGCTCCAGTAACCACTTAACACCAGGTGGGCTGTGAGCTCGTCCATCCATCTAAGCAATAAAAAAAAAAAAAAAAAAGTAATCCTGTTGACAACCCTAACGATAAAATAAACAAATAATATCGTCTTGGCCTAAATAAAATCCTTGTATTCCTTGAATGAAATGGTTCATACCGCTTGTGACTTATCACTATCATTACCCAGGATGAGGCTTGTGGAAACACGGTCGGTCAGGTCACGATCACAAATTAGAACCAGTAACTCAGATTGTCGAGGATAAATGAAACTTTTATTATTCGAAGGTCGGATATTTGGGGAAAATTTAGATTTCAGATGGGACATTGGCCAAACGAATAGCATTGCCGATATTGAGACATAAAATAGAGTCGTAAGAATAAGTGCGGTGTTGTTGTGTGCCAATGAATTGTGGGGTCAATACCGATTTCTGTAAGTCACTTATTATATTATGCCAGGGCAACTTCACTATTTAGTTAACTAAAAATAGTTAAAGTTATTTATCTGTTTCCATAATGTTACGCATGTCAACAACTGTTTAAGACTGTATTCAGGAGAATTCATGATTAAGCTACCCCCACTTTCTAATTTAAATACGAGTGATTATTGTCGCACAAAACATTCAGACTCGAGCTGCCGACCGAAGAAGAGCTCTCTGTTGGTATCGTTGTACACTTAAAATGGAATAAATGGAATTCATTGGAAAAGTGAGTCCTAATTGCCGTCACTATGGAAGGCAATGATAATGTTTAAGAGAATGGCGTCAGCAACACTAACGTTATGATTTTAAAAACACCATGAAATCAGCAATCTTCATCATGTAATATAACAATTTTTTGTGTTGATGAACTTTGGCGATGACAAGACTAATATTGTAGCATCATCTGTGGACTCATGTTAAGGCAGAAGCCCTACCTAGTACCTGGTGATTAACAGTAAACCATATCTGGATATTGTAAGGCGCTTTAATGATTTCTCTTAGTCTCACGAAACGTGCATAGGATTGAAATAAACACCTATTTAGTTTATAAATTTGACCTTAAGTAAAAAATACTATGAGAAGTCCCAAATAACACGCAAGAACAAAATATATCTTCAATCTTTTCAATTTTATTCAGTAAAATAATTTACGAAATATAAAATTAATCATCACATTACAGCCCCACCGCTTTGGTAAAACTTAAAAAACTTACTATTAATGAAATATTTCCACTTCCAGACCACACAAAAAGCAGAGGTTTGGAGGCAATGATACTAATGTATTTTTCCTGAATGGCAAAAATAATGTAAAAGTTTCAAATGTGTAATGAGTCAGTATTATCACGAGACAAGAGTTATTATGCGCATTCAAACCTATTATTTCCAGCAGCCATTGTCAAGTGCAAGGCCACTGTTGTACTGTACGTTTGCCATTCAAATTGACATATCGAATAGAATAACGTTTCTAGAAGGATCCAGAATTTTGTGTGACCCATTAATAGTGCGACTTATTGCTGATGTACAGGCATTCTGTAAACATGCACATGTTGGCAACACCTCCCTGGGAATTGGCCGCATAGTAATATTGTAAATAAGGACAGGATTTGAATTCAATTAATATTTCGACTTGATTTGTCGACAGTGCGGTTACTTTGGGCTCTGGTAACTACTTAATAGGAGATGGGCCGCTCCACTGCACACATAGAGAAATAACATCGAATTGTCACATAATAATGGTTGACGAAAAGTGAAACTAAGATATGAACATGTTCCAAAGAAAATACAAGCTTTTAAAAAAAAACAATAACAATGGCTACCGTTTCTGGAATGCCCTTGAGCTTGAAAAATTGATCAACCTTGACGCACAGCTGACCGTGAAATTAAGCAACCACAGTCCCTAAAGGAATTCACCAGCCAACAACGTGCTTAGATTTAATTAAAGCCCAATCTACTAGATTTTTTTTATTCGATCTCAGAGCAAAAAGTTCTGGGAATTGATTGAATAAATGCCAATAATTTCTCTATTGATTTTTTTTCTTTATATTTTTTATAATATTTTTTATTGCTTAGGTGTGTGGACGAGCTCACAACCCACTTGGTGTTAGGCGGTTACCGGAGCCCATAGACATCTATCTACAAGGTAAATGCCGCCACATACCTTGAGATAAGTTCTAAGTTCTAAAACGTGATAATTTTAATAAACAACCGTAACTTCAACCATGTTTTTCAAGATAACGGCGGCATTAATGCCTAAGGGCCATACACTAGATGGGCCCTGAGCTCACCTACCGATTTACGGCAGAAAGGAATGTTACTGCTAATTTAAATCACACAGCTTACTATCGTCACGAACACGTACGTATACTACTAATAGGTTCACAAAATATTTAGAAATATTGTGACGAATGCTAGTGGCTGCGGCCTCTTGAATGGTATAGTAGACTCATAGACTGTAAATAAAGCAACTAAAAAAAAAACCGTTAAAACAAATCTGTATTATGCGTATAACTTACAAAACATTTCCCAGTATCTCAGCCTGCAATAAGCTCTCCTAGGTGATACAATACTTAGTATATTGTTGTATACCTGTAACAAAATAATACCGGTTAATTTATTTGCAGAAGGAATTGAAATTATTTATATCTAACAATTTAATTTACATATGTTAGTTAATTCATGTTTTAATAACATTTTGCTATGTCCATAGCCCCGCTCAGCGGTGCATCAGACCAGCCAGGCGGTGCTGCTGGTGGTGGACCTTCAACGAGGAGGTTCCCCTGCTACAGTGACTGGAGTTGGGTGGAATCCGTCTTCCGGCCCCCCGAACGACGCGAAGGTGTCATATCTTTGCGGAGAGAGAAAGAGAAGAGCTCTCTCTCTCTCTCTCTCTCTCTCTCTCAATCTCCTACTGCTTGATGGTGGACTTGCAGAAATCGAGCATTCCAAAACTCGTCACTGTCGAACATTGTCTTATTTTTTAGGTCACAACGACTTAATACATTGATTTCATACGCTGACGTCATTTTTTTCATTTCATTATTAAAAATTATACTCTTAGCGATGGTTACAGCAGTAAAATGGCCCGAAATTCATTTTTATTAATAAACTAACTGACCCGGCAGACTTCGTAGTGCCTAGTGCCTCAATAGATAAATAAAAGATCTAAGCTTTTGTGTAAAATAAACTTAAAACAAACAAAAGGAATCCGTCCGACGGGGGACACATCAAAGGGAAAACAAAATTGTTATTTTTATTTCATTTCGAGCATTTTCATATTTATCTACCTTTTAAACCTTCTCTGGACTTCCACAAATAATTCAAGACCAAAATTAGCCAAATCGGTCCAGCCGTTCTCGAGTTTTAGCGAGACTAACGAATAGCAATGCATTTTTATGTGTATAGATTACATTTTATGACACTTTACGGACAGAGGCAATAAAATAGGTAATTAGAAACAGTGGAAAGTTTGTTCTCGATTCTGTATTATTCTAAAGGCCATCAAGACTATTGTTCTCATTGGAAACTTGTTGTGATTCTCCTTAACGTAATTTATAAATTCACATTTTGTTTGATTATCGTGAGACGTAGAAAAAATTTAAACTATATTACTTTCACGGTTTAATCTCATGTTTGTTGTTGTCACTACATTCCTTCCGACGTTTCTTATGTGTTATAGTTCACGTGGTGTCGGACGGCCAAAGTATTATTCGTCGATATTTGAATCGTGTATTGGTCATTGAAATAATAATGTATTCATCATTGAAATAGTGAGGTTTCTGCCTGCTTCGTACCAAATCCGGTGAAAACGTCCCTAATGTAAAAAAAAACAATCTAACTTGATTCCATTAGAATAGGTTGTTAAGAGTAATTCTTATTACAATATGTACATTTTCAGGAAATGTTGCTTCAAATGTTCGTAACGATAGTAATAACTAAAGTTGATTTATGTTTTTGCAAAAAAAATCAGAAGCGTCGCGTCGTAACGCTATTCATTATTTTTTAATTGAAACCTAAGAATTCTTCTTGAAAATTAAAACAGGGTCCTCCTACTACACACTCTTATGAGCACTTAACGTTAGAACTATGTCAGATCGACCTTCTTGTCACCTCCGGAGACGTAATTAGAGAATACCTTACAGCGTTCTCTTAATTAAATTCCCCGGCTAAAAGTTCGGAATTTTAATGTATTTTCGGTGAATTATTATTTTTACGGAACTTATTATTTTTGGAACTGAATTAATAATGTGATGAAGAATTTCAATGCGATAGACTTTTGCTTGTACGATTACACCAGCGTGATATACGTTCACGTTAATGTTGGAGTTTAGAAGGGATGGAATGGAAGATAAAGTCGTGGCCTAAAGGATAAGACGTCCGTCCGGTGCATTGGTATGGAGCGATACAACGGTGTTCGAATTCCGCAGACGGCAATTTTTCTAATGAAATACGTACTTAACCGAAGTTCACGATTGACTTCCACGGTGAAGGAATAACATCGTATAATAAAATTCAGACCCGCAAAATTATAATTTGCGTAATTACTGGTGGCAGGGCCTCTTGTGAGTCCGCGCGGGTGGGTACCACCGCCCCGCCTATTTCTGCCGTGAAGCAGTAATGCGTTTCGGTTTGAAGGGTGGGGCAGCTCTTGTAACTATATTTGAGACCTTAGAACTTATATCTCAAGGTGGGTGGCGCATTTACGTTGTAGATGTCTATGGGCTCCAGTAACCAGTATTAAAAAAATCCGCATCAAAATCCGTTGCGTAGTTTTAAAGATTTAGCATATATAGGGACAGACAGATATAGGGACGGAGAAAGCGACTTTGTTTTATACTATGTAGTGATACTGCTAATAATCTACTGAACCATCCTTTTCGCAAACGAAGATATTCCGTACGTAAACTTATACCAAGTAATATAAATGTACCAGAACACGCGCTTAGTATGCCATCTAAGTGTCCATAACATTGTGCTAATCTAGAGGCGCCAATATTACTTATTATGAACACAATCAGTTATACAGTGAAATTGATTAACACCCGGCAAAGATAATTTATTCGCACCCCTCTGAATCCGGAGGGACGCCGATACGTCAAACAGGACTTTTGGTTGAGGCAATTTGAATTCTGATCGGATTATCTTTACGTTAATACTTCGGTGTAAAGTTGAAGTATTGTCGAATTAGGTTAATGGAAAACTGTCGCGGATTAGAATAATTACGGTACAATGTTACAGATTATTGAAGAAAATCGGTTTGGGAAATAAAATTGGAAACCTAATTACTTATTGACGTGTAATATTACTGACAGAACTTAAATCAATCCACACTGTGTTCCTGGTAAAAGTGATACTGTTTTACTGGTGGTAGGACCTCTTGTGACTTCGCGCGGGTAGGTACCACCATCCCGATTATGCCTGCCGTGAAACAGTAATGCGTTTTGGTTTGTAGGGTGGGGCAGCCGTCGTAACTCTACTGAGACCCT
Source organism: Bombyx mandarina (assembly GCF_003987935.1). The sequence continues at coordinate 4,785,817 of NW_021011479.1, forward strand.
AAGGTCTAAAGCTCATATCTCAAGGTGGATGGCGACATTTACGTTGTAGATGTATATGGACTCCAGTAACCACTTAACACCGGGTGGGCTGTGAGCTCGTCCAACCATCTAAGCAAAAAAAATATGATAATAGCCCAAGTCCTACGAATAAGTACCAAACTATTGCCGTCAAGCAATTGCAGCTTCCGAAGCTGAGCCGAGATTATGATAGCCGCTACTCTTATTTCATCGAAAAGGAATAGACAGGTCGTAGGTTTGTTTGTGTTGATAAAGGTCATTAGACCCTATACTTTATGACGCTCATCAATATAAAAAAAGTCCATAGAAAGCTAACAATAATTAAAATAACAATGCGCACACACACACAAAACAGTAATAACAACAAACCGATAATTGGATTTCTAATATTTTCATGATATTTGAGTAAGCGGTTAAATATTTCCTTAAACCAAAATTTAATAACCCACGATTAGTGGAGATCCCTCAAATTAGTGGTTCTTTGTAAGATAATACAATGCTCCTACGGGTGCTGGGATCTGTTCTATTGTGGAGAAAACCTTATAATGTTACTTCATTATGCCCGGAAATTTGTGAGATCGTAACAAACAGAGCGGGCACTATCACTCTCGGTTCAAACAATAAATGATAGTACATTTGATAGCCTAAGAGCAAATCTTTTGATCAGTGCAACTTCATCCATTCAGATGTTTAAGCTACAATAGACTCAAGAAGTGTGGTGTCGTATCCGTGTGAGTTTGCGAAGGTTCGACCCTGGGAGAGGTATTTTTCTAAATAATACATAGTTTACTAGCTTTTGTCCGCGACTTCGTCCGCGTGGAATAGTTCACAAATAATGCTTTATTTTAGAACATTTTGGTTAGCATAAAAAACGTAATAGTGAGCCAACCTTAATATATAGACAATGCTGTCGCGGACTTTTTTTAGATCTTTTAAAGGGGAACAATTCTGTCATACATTATTTTAGCGAAACAGCCGTTTCTGCAGCGCACGCAGCGGAAGCTCTGAAAAGGGGAAAAAAGCCGATTTTGAAACATTATTTATTAGTGCTCCGCTTGTATTGGTATTAGCTTGATGTTATATAGTCTATAGTCTTCCTCAATAAATGATCTATCTAACACTGAAAGAATATTTCAAATCGGACCAGTACTTCCTGAGATTAGCGCGTTCAAACAAACTCTTCGGCTTTGTAATATTAGTATAGATGCTCTACATATATAGCTATTTTCATGAACAACTTAGCTACTTAATTAACGGACACTGTGGAAGTGTAAAATTCACTCTAGACAGTTTCTGCCACCGTTCTGTCTAATCCTGTGTGTTCCGATTGGAAGGTTGTGATCTTATTTATTGAAACTTTAACCTAATGCCCCAACCACGAATAGATGAAAATTCTCTCAACACATTTGGCCTGATATTGCCTTCGGTAAAATATCAATCCGGCAAAGGCTCTTCGATTAGAATGGCGAAGCTTTATCAATATGTTTCCAAAAAAACCAAGACGTTCCCCAATTAATAATAAATCAAGTAAACGAAAATAAAATAATCATAATGAAACCTAAAGTGAGTATTAAAGTATATGGGTCATACACAAAAAGGGTAAAAAAAGTGTTATAGCAATGTATCATCTAAAAGAGCAAATTGTCGAATATTTGAAAGTATTTAAATCGTAAAGGTACTATATTACTACTCATTTTAATCGTATCTTGTAAAATATTACATTTCATAAATTCATTTTGATGGCGTTAAACATCAAAAAATCTCTTCCTGTGGTCTGTTACAAGACGAAGGTATAATGTTTGAGCCATGTTTAAAAATAGTTAAAGTACCCTATATATTAAAATTATTTACTTGTAATACAAATAATATAATAAAGATGATAATATTGAGAATAAAAAAATATATCGTTACTATCTGTATACAATAAATCCAATAAACTTATTGTTACATGAAATGGAGTCTTTTCAGTGGACGCGATAAAACGACATCAAATTTTAATTTATTCGACCGCATTAAGTTTATGTTTTTAACTGTTGGCATTACTAAGTAGTGGCCATTCCGGCGTTTGATATTTTGTTGTTTCGATTCCAGTGCGAGTGAAAATAAATTTTTTATTCCAAAACACACATAAACGTAAAAGATCAAGTGTTCTTTCCTGTTCCGACTATAGACATGTAAATATTATCTATAAAAATTTATATTTATTGTTTTTATATGAGCATTTAGTACAAGTAAATGAAAAGCATGTTGCTTGATTTCTAACCTCAAAGTTAATTTCTTTACGCAAGGGTTTTTATAATACATCTTTTCTGTGGACATCTTTCCTGTGGTCGCGATGTCCATCGAAAAGACTATGTCCACAGAAAATGTGTAAGAAACATACCTTAGTAGGTCCGGTAGGTAGTTGAACCGAGGGCCTACTCCTTTTTTAAAGTTAGTTAGAAAGAAGTTTGATTTTGGCAACATTTGATATTCTAAGTTAGAGCCTCAAACTTTTTAGTACATTTTATATTCGCAATAAAAAAAATTATAAATTTAATCAATGTAAATAGAGGAAACGAAATCATTTTATTTATTTCTATTGATTTCGTTCAGGGGGTTCAACCCTTGGGTCGTGGGTTGGTCCATATCTTGCTTCGTTTTAGTTCAGATTCAGACGATTCTGATAGTTCTCTGGAAATATTTTGAAATAATCAAAGTCCTTAAATTTCATTACATTGCATATTAAAATCCATTAGCTATCTAAAGAATTATATACGAGTAATATACCATGGCTCTAAAATTATTATAATTCGAAATTTTGTTTTTTTTCTTAAGTCCACCGAAGGGATTTTCCTTTCTGTAGACATTATTATTTTATTTTTTATATTCCAATTAATGTGATTATTTTGACATTTTATTTGCGTTTCGGTATTCGTTTATATCAGTGGCTACATGTGTTTGATTATGTTGTCTTAATATATTTTAGCTTACGCTGCATCACAGCTTTTCATCTCTCTTGTAGAATAAATCGTCTCTTCTGTGGTCCGCAAAAATATAAAAATTCCGACTATGCCAAAAATAAGACACATTGATCTCGGTTACAGTGATTAAAAGATTGATAATCAATAGTTAAATAATAAATAGTTTGTTTCACACTGATTCTGAGATATTTTTTTTGCTGCACTTTTTTGTTCTCTATTTGTGTATGACCCATATACAATAAGCGTTGTCGTACGTAAGTTATCCGAGACACCAGGCGCCACGTCCGTTCACTTTCACTTCTCAATTTGCCGGTATAGTTAACTTAAAAGTAGAATTTGATTAAAAATACATTAGGAGATTACGTTCTAGTAGAGCACGCTTGTTGCCTAGCCGCATAAACGTGCCTCTCATTCGCGTAGTTGCAGATTCTGAAATCAAGTAGCTCTTTTTTTTAGTTTTACGACAACCTTAAAGCCGAATTTACATTACGAAATTAGTGGCGTGAAATTAATTTCGTGAAATTAGTTTTACTAACAGTTTCACGTGTAATTTAATACTTTCGTAATGCATGCATTAATTTCATGCATGGAAATTAGTTTCGTGCCCTGCGCGATTTTTTGGTGAAATTAATGTCATGCAACTAATTTCATAGTGTAAACGCGACGTGAAACTAATGTCGCGAAAGGGCCTGCGCTGTGCGGACGTGTGTATTGTTAGTTCGGACGCGCTTCAAGCGTTGAAAATGGCAAACCAATGATGGAGTACAGACAAAAATATAGATCTTATTAATGAATATCAATGACAAAGGTCCCGAAACACCTATAGTAAAAAATCAAAATTATCTTCACTCATTCGAAAATAGTTTTTATAACTCTCAGGATCTTCATCTGCTAATTCAGAGACTAACTTCATTGCACCTAAATGCCTTCTTGTTGACCATTCTTTAGCTACATTGAATATAGCAAATTATAGTTTTGATGCTAACGGCGCCATGGTTACTGCGATACTGTAGATTTCGCGACACTAATTTTTTAACGAAATTACTTTCGCGTATATCGAAACTACTTTCGTGAAACTGAGCTCAACATGCATGACACTAATTTCGTAATGTAAACTCGGCATAAGTGTATATTTTTGTATTGTTGATTTGAGTAAGCTTCGTTTTTTTTTTATTTTTTTTTATTACGTATATAGGTGGACGAGCTCACAGCCTATCTGGTCTTCAGTGGTTACTCGAGCCCATAGACATCTACAACGTAAATGTGCCACCCACCTCGCGATATAAATTCTAAGGTCTCAAGTATAGTAACAACAGCTGCCCCGCCCTTCAAACCCAAACGCATTACTGCTTCACGGCAGAAATAGGCAGGGTGGTGGTACCTACCCGCGCGGACTCACAAGAGGTCCTACCACTAGTAATTACGCAAATTATAATCTTTTAGGTTTGATTTTTATTACACGACGTTATTCCTTCACCGTGGAAGTCAATCGTGAACATTTGTTGAGTACGTATTTCATTAGAAAAATTGGTACCCGCCTGAGATTCAAACACCGCAGCATCGCTCAATACGTATGCACCGGACGTCTTATCCTTTAGGCCACGACGACGACAAGTGAAATATAAAACAGGAGTACTATAATACCTAACAAACACGCTGTGTTACATATGAGTCGTCTATTATCAAAGGTGGCAATCTGTGCATTTGGATAAAAAAATGTTATTGATATGTCAATACAGATTGATTTGAATATAATCGTCTCCTTCAAAGAATACGGTTCAAAACCTGCATTAAATAAAGGATAGTAGTTAACCTGTTATTTATCTAAGATGTCGTTCCGAAGAGTTTTGTGACTGCCTTGCCATTGACTTGTGGAATACAAAGTCAATAATTCGTTTTTCTGATTTACCAATAATTGTCCAAAAGTCAGATTGCCGGCTTTGATAATAGTCGACTCATATATTATTTATTTTCAAAACACGATGTAACATAAAAGTCAATAAGGCAACATTCATTTAAATTAGAAAATTTACTACCTGGAACAAGATTGGATCAAGGTATCTTCACTAGACTGCAAGTACTTTATAATATATACTAAGTTTGATAGATCAAATTGATCTCTTTTCCAGAAGAAATAATGTCCGTTCAAAGATTAAGCCCATTGACTTCAAGGCCGAGTTTAATAGTCGATTACATTCTACCATGAAGACCAATTTATATGTAATAATATTTTAGTTAATTCACATGTGTAAAAAAACTTGTTTTTGATTAAAAAATGTAATAGATACTGAATGACGTAAATAAATAAAACCAGTTGAAATTAACATGAATCTTCTATAGGAACACGTAAAACAATATTAAACAAAAAATACGTGTCGGATATGTAAAGAAAAACCGCCCTTCTGACACTGAAGAATAAAGATGATTTCGGCTGTTTGTAATGAATAAATTCGGCATTAAGATTCTGAGTATGAATGTTTCGACAAGTAGCAAAAACATTATTAGTGAAAATGTAAATTATTCAGTATATTAATTAGTATAAAATATTGAATCAAACAATTTTATCGATTTTTTTACAAATGAACTGACACTGGCTGAGCTGGCCACTCAAACGTTCGAATTTCAAATTTCCGTGCGAAATCAATTATAATTTTTTTTTGCTTCATTCCACCTAGCTCAATAAACGGATATGAAAACAAAATCATATGACAATTTATATTTAGAGCGTATTTTCTAGAACAGTATCGAGTTTGAAAATTCGAACCAAGATATTAAAACAAAATGATTAGAACAGAAGCCTACTTATAGCCAATTTTCACATAACATGTAGCGAACAATATATTTTTTAAACCTAGAATGCGTTATTTTCTGCCAGGCCTATGTTGGAGCTTGAGGTAGGACTTTCAAGGCTTTATGAAAAATAGTCGTTCTATACCTATTAAAGCAAAATAAATGTGCATTAGAACTAGGTAGAATCTCGGTATACCTACTAATAAGAAGTAAAACACGTGGCAGTGTTATTGATAATTAATAATAATTATATCAACTTGTACACAATATTGTAACTAAATAATGTCTTAGGCAAATCCAACGCTTTTCAAAGAATCGGCCATTCAACAAACATTAGCTAACTGTACTCGGGCGCATTCTTGCCAAGACTGGTACGGAATGGTACGGCTGAATGCGATCTATCATACACGATTATAGCACTAATCTCAAAAGAAATAATGCTGAAAATCCCTTGTTGATAATCTGTAACCAACCACAACAGGTAAGGTACAACTGTAACTTCCAATTTGAATTCTATGAAAACGATATAAGGTCGTTCGGATTTTAAAATGCGATACACGCAGACTTACTTGTCTGGTTAAAAATTGTAGAGCTTTACTCGGTGAGCATAAGGCTGGTTTTCGATTAACTAATTCGTAAAGGATGTGTTTCGTTCATACCTGTGCGCCGACAATTATAATTATTTACGTTGTGATGGACATACCTATGTTTGATGACAGATTTTGTGTTTTAAAGGTCCGTACTCTGATTTTTATTCACACATAAGTTTCTAGATTTGATAAAGTTAAGCTCACAAACTTATTATTAATAAAAGAACGAATGAAGGATTTTCACGAGGTATAATTAAAGCAGAGCCAATTGTAATGTCCGTTTAGATAAGTCAGAAGTCATCTTGAGAATAAGACGCCCGATGCGTTCGTAGGAAGCGATATAACTATGCCGATGTTCAAATCCCGCAGACAGATTCTAATTTTTCTAATATAATAAATACGCTTTGATTATATACACGTTCAGTAGCGAAGTTTTGATTTTAATTTCGAGTGAGCTTGTACGATTTTGTACGCCTTAAGACCCTACATTGACTGCTTCGGATCGACACGAGTAATCGCCACGAGACGGGCATCCGGCGTCTTATAAGATTTTCAAGAAATCTTGTAAGATTAACAAGCCCGTCCAACCCGGATTGACGTCACTCGCCTCATCGACACGTGTGATGTGCTGCGTACCCAACAGCTGGTCCTAAAATATGTACTAAATCCGTACGCTCTGGTAACCACTTAACAACAGGTCGACTGTGAGGTCCTCCATCCAGCTAAGCTATTTAACAATGTTTACCCTGCTAAGTTTTTTACAGTTCATAAGTGACAGATGATTCTGGTACTATGGTAACTAGCACCTGTAACTAACACAACGATATTGCCGATACTTTGGATAACTTTTTATTTATTGCTTATATGGGTGGACGAGCTCACAGCCCACCCGGTGTAAGTGGTTACTGGAGCCCATAGACATCTATAACCTAAATGCGCCACCCACGTTGAGATACAAGTTCTAAAGTCTCAGTATACCTAGTTACAACGGCTGCCCCGCCCTCTAAGCCGAAGCGCGTTACTGCTTCACGGCAGAAATAGGCAGGGTGGTGGTACCCGTGCGGATTCACAAGAGGTCTTACCACCAGTGACACATTGGGTCATAATGACCCACAGCTAAAAAAATGTGTCCGGAACCGGATTGAGCATGAAACACGAACACTGCTGCTGAGCCACGTGCGATATCATATCGAAGCATCATAGAATATTTTGAACAATAAACGTTCAAGGTGAAATTAAAAAAATATTAACAAAATCTTTTCATACATTCACGTGATATTAATAAAACAAAGCGAGACCAATAAATACGACAGTATCATATAATATAAATTCATATTATGCAAATCCGCTGTAGGCATTGTTGGAACACGTTCACACAATATTAGGTGCGTCTTTCATTGTGTTACCGAGGTACACTACAACACGAGAAATGTTACTGGCAGTGAGCGGACTCGTGTAGAATTCAATTGGACCGGGTGTCGTCCGATTATCCTGACACAGGATTATCCTGGCTCTGACCTACACGAAACATAAACAAACATTCGGTTGACTGAAATATTTCTGATTTCTATTATACGAGCTGTACGTACTGAGGTATATACTATTCGCGCGTAAGTGTGTATATCAGACTAATCCTAGTTTGAGGCCAGGCGACACTGACGAATTATTACTGGTGGTAGAACCTCTTGTGAGTGCGCACGGGTAAACACCGCGACCCTGCCTATTTCTGCCGTGGAGCAGTAATGCGTTTCGGTTTGAAGAGTGGGGCAGCCGTTGTAACTATACTTGAGAACTTTGAACTTATATCTCAAGGTGGATGGTGCATTTACGTTGTAGATGTCTATGGGCTCCAGTAACCACTTAACAACATGTGGGCTGTGAGCTCATCCATCTATCTAAGCAATAAAAAAAATAAAAAAACTTATTGCCGATTATTTCTGTTTGACGTCAGGCTCTTGACAGAGTGGTTGTAACCGTCATATAGTATTGGGGAGGGTAGATGCGATGCGCCTCACGATGACCCGCCATATCTCCCTGCTGGAAGCCATACTACTGCACCCGTTTAAAGGAACTGCCGCAGAGCAAAAGATCAGTTTGCTACGCTTATGTTTGTCCGGAGTGAGAATTGAAGCCGTGACTCTCGATATATCAGCCGGGGGTGCTCTAGTCCGTCGCGCAGTAGTCTGCGCGACGGACGCAATCACTACGACTAATCAAACAGAGTCGCGTCGAAAATACTTTCCTACAATATGCAAAGCTTGTCCCGTGCGTATACGCGCGTGTCATTGACCCCGCCACTACCTGCCAACGGTACATTCCCTTGTTATAGAATTTTGTACTTCATCTATTCGGTTTAAAGGTGTTTGTAGACTGTACGTAGTTTGTCAGTCACTTATTGTTCAAAATGTCAGGAGTGAAGGAGCTTAAGTTTTATTTGTCAGTGTTTTTGAATCTGGTGTTTTAATTCGTTTTATAATTAATTGTATTACGGTTAGTTTTTTTATGATTGAAGGATTACTGGTGGCCCTGAGACCTTTCCAGTTTCACCAGGATAGGTGGGCGAGCAAGGGCTTAGCCAGGAGGGGTGGGATTTGCTAACAGCTGCCCGAGCGCCTCCGAAGGAGACCTAACAATTCAAAAGCAGTTGCGTCACGAATGAATCTACTACCGAATTGGAATCGCGACCCGCTGAGAAGATCCGGCGAGAAACTCAGCGAGCTGATGCATGGGTTAGTTTGACCGTCGAACTGTTTGTCGAGTTCGACGAGTACGGTTACCGGGATCTCTAACCCTGCTCCTAGTGTTAGAGCTGAAGGCGTCTAATTCAAAAGTTATTGGATCTGATGGATCCGTAAGGACATGTCTAGGGCGTCGACGTGACTGGCTCCTGCTTGATCAGGATTCGGGGAGTAGTCAGCGGTGGCAACGATAAGGCGATCATCATGACGAATTACGGTTAGTATGAGAGAGTGAAATGTGCATGCGTGGCCTTAGTTACGGAGACAAAGACTCAGCCGCCAAATAGTGTGGCTCCTCTCGATTGTGAAGTCTCAGCTATACTGGTCTGACGACTACAATTATACCAAAACTAATAAATATTATGCAATATGTCAAAAAAGCAACTATGATAATAATATGTAAGAGTAATAATGGCTAGTTACGTACTTGTGACACGACGTACTGTTTGAAACATTCTCACCTTCATATTTGAATCAGGGTCGCAACACCCGATACGAGTTCATCGACCTTCGCATTAGGCCAGTGACGATTCACATAAGGTTACTTTCATCAGTGGCACCGCGAATGAACATACTCCAGCCATCCGACTTAGGAATTAGTTTGATCGTGAGACTAACATACCACATGAACATAAGACAAAACCTTTCAAGAAGAAATTCACATAAAAATAAGTACATATTTATGAATATTATCCAAACTATATTTATATGCACCATCTCATTCAAACAGAAAGCCTTCACTCAATGGAACTTTTATTCTGGGAACACTTGAAGTTGTGGTACATCGTACAAGCTAGAGCAACTTTTGTAATATTTACCAAAACACAATAAAACTGACTTAATCTCAAACAGATTCATGAATATGCAAAAAATTTTTGGCCATACTATAGTGCCATTGCGACTTAATGTTGAGATGCTTTGGTACTAGCACATCAGTCCACTGCATCTGCTGTCTACCTTAACTTATCAGTTCGAAATTGTCTTTAATCAACCACTTAGCCGAGCATTCACACATATTTGAATACTTAAGCTAGAGGCAAACTAATAATTATTCACAGATTTTGAACACACGACTAAATAACTAACACGACTAAATAATTAAAATATTAACAATTATTCATCATAAACGAGCCTGGCCCCGAGCGTACCAAATACCTTGCAATATGTTTCATAATGTCCAAAACGAGTTGGCTCTGAAGACGCACCCTTATTATCTCGAATGAGCCAAAAAGAATATATCTCAGGGCTTGTACCACATCCCGGCGTTCCCTTTCCAGCCCCTTTGGTTGCGACGTCGCAGCACAGCAGAGGAAAATAAATTATGTTTCGGCTCCATTGACACTCGTAATAATCTCGTTTGAATTTGAAAAGGACCTCAACCTTTCAAAAGGGAAGCCTTCAAGAAAATGTAGGTAATTGCTCGCAAAAACAGTTCTGGTGTTGCCTTCTTAACGTTATTTTGTATAATACGTATTGCGGTGTTAAAGGTAAAACGATTGTCGATATTGATAAATTGTGTTTGGATGTTAATACTTAACGAGGTTCAGTTAAGGGTAAGCATGGACCTGTATTTATATGAAATGTGTTGTTAACATATCCCACTATAAGAAAGTTCCTGTAAGCAGCTCAGGCAACCGCTAAAGCTCAGAGCGCAACGCACTGTTGTGTTATTTTCCCCTCTCGTTCAGTATTTAAAGACTTTTTATTACTCTTTTGTTATTTGTCTTTTGTTGTTGTCTATTACTCTTTTGTTCATTAATAATTTTTTTTATTGCCCTTGTAGGCAGCCGAGCCTACGGCCCACCTGATGGTGAGTAGTTACCGTCGCCCATGGACTTCAGCAATGCTAGGGGCAGAGCCAAGCCACTGCCTACCGTAAAATAGCGTAGATTGATGCTGTTGAAAGTAGACAAACTGACAACCTACTTGATGGTACGCCGTAGCTCATGGACATCAGCAGTGCCAGGAACACAACCTGTCTCCTGATGATGCAATACATGAGCACAACGTGAATGTACCCAAACCTATCGTGGTCGTATGAAATCGAAGTTTCCACTAAACTAAATGTCACATGATCGCTCGCAAAAGGAATAAGTGAAATGGTGGGATCTACCCGAACCAATATCCAATAAGTCTTTAAAATTAACTTCCGATTTTGTATTATTTTAATTTATTCTTATTTCATGAGAGTCGATGACGTAAATATACAACGGCTTGCAACCGAGTTCAGCCCAAAGTAAACCAGGATTTTCGATGTCCGTGCTTTTCTCGTCAGCTTCAAGCTTACAGTCTATATACAGCGTTATCTATAAGCACACTTCGACAAAGCGGACTGTTAAAAGATAAAAATTTATTCAAGGAAATTGTTCTGATTAAAACACTTATATTCTTGAGTTTAATACTTTGTAGCCATTCGTCACAAAGTGTGGAGTATTGTGTTAAACAATAAATTCTCGTACAATTCGTTATGATACGATTATACCATGGCCTTTACTTTACTATGTTGTTATACGTAAGTGTGCTAATTTACACTGTTTACAAATAAATTCCGCGATAAGGGAATAATAACACTATTAAAAACAAACGGTTCTTTTTTTTAAAAAAGTCTCACTATTTTCTCTGATTTTTGAGGCATTTTTATTTGCTGAACACCAATGTGTTTAGGACTTTTAGATAAGGTACATGTATTATCTTCGAACTCTTTATGACCGTTGGCTGCAAAACACATAAAAATTATAATCAATAAAGTTAAATAAATCTTAATAATATGATGGTTCGTATATTACCGCCTTATGGTATGTAGATTAGTTGGAAAGTGCTTTTACAAGATAATATTACCTCGTTATGGAATACTCTGTCGTCATCAAGGGGTAATGCAACGGGAACAGCTGCAAGCGTCATGTTGTCTTTATGCCTGCCGCGGTGGTAATGGCCGGTAATTACTGACGGTAATAATGATTTTCTAGAAAACTGCGGCACACTATAAAACATTAAGGGAAATTTATGCGAATCTAGCTTCACACGTTTGTACTCGAAAATTATTTTTACTTTTTAAATCTACTAGATTTTCGATGGCTTCAAAAACATAAAAATTTCTATGGGGTACACTGACCACATCAACTAGGGTATCCATCATAATATCAGATTAGATTATGTAATCTAAGTTAGTCATGAGTTCACCTTCTTCTTCTTCTCTATCGCTCCCTCATTGCTGAAGATTGTGACTCCGTTTTAGCTTGTCGACTGTCAGCCTCCATCGGTTCCGGTCAGTTGCCTGGTGTAGTGCAGCGCTAAGTGGTCCGCTGGTTTGCTCGGAGATCTGGTCGGACCAACGTTTGGGGCTCCGGCCTCTAGGACGTTTTCCTTCTACTTTTCCAGTGACCATCAGAAGTTCACCTACGCCATCTAATAATCTTCCTCTGGTTTTTGCATAATTACGAATATGTTAAGTAGTATCAGTCTAGTCTTGAATATGTCTCCTTAATACCAAATCAGTATTCCTTTGAACAAAATGATTCCCCTACCTACCTTTACAAGAAATCGAAAGTGTAATAATCAATAAAATCATACTCTTCTGCTTGATAATTCCACATGTCACCTTTTATAATCAGGGATCCACTGTCAATTCCTTCAGCCATTAATTAACTCGAAGCTTGAAAGAATAATTACATTTGCAATTTAAAACTATTCGCGAGTGACCGGAGTAAGGCGGAGATAGGGTTGATAAAAGGTAATCGAAAAGACTATTTGCATTTTGCGGACTGAAAGTATTGGGCATACGTTTTTGTTAGCATTTACGATGCAACAATCATTCCGCCTATCTGATGGTAAGGGATTCTTAAGTCAGATTGGTAAAGCCCGGGATTTAGTCAACAACTTGACTGTCGCAAAGGGCCGTTTTCAAACCGTGTTTGGAGAAGTAATAGTCTTACCCCGGGGGAAGTGGTAGTAAAAAAACTTTACCGATGGCAATCTGATATGATGAGAAAGGCCTTCTAACAGGATGAATATAGCCAGGATAAGCAGATACTATCAGACGAGCAGTGTCATCTGAATTGGGTCGGCCAAGACAATGGAGTAGTTAGAAACTTCTGCCATGAAGAAGTGGCAAAAAGTATAGAAATAAGTAGAGAAGATCAAAAATCTGGAGAAACCACATCAATGGTTAGTTTGAAGTTTCGAAGTTGAACCTTGCGATTAATGCTCGATTGCATTGCGAAAAAATAGATTAGCCCGCGGAATCGAAATCTGGTAATTATTTCAGTCGAACCACAACAAATGCAAAAACCACACCTCTTTAATTCGGTAGCGAATTAAACATCGGATTTAACAGAGTACGGTCAGCAAAAAGACAAGGTCGAAACTGTGGGAAACGACAGTTCGGCGCGCCATTAAGTTTTTGTGCGGACCGTACTACTGGCAGAGCTTTTTGTTTTTGTTTTGAAACTACTAGGATGTAATTAGTTAGTATTGCTGTCAGTCAATGTTTGAACTTTGTATGTTTGTGAAATTACTTATTCCTTACATCAACGCAATTCTCGGACTGTCTAAGTTTTCAATTGAAAAAAATGCTTTAAGCTCTATATTACATTTGACTGAGTGAAGCAGTCAAGCATTCCGATTTGGAGGATAAGACTTTCATTATTTTTAATTGTCTTTATATTTGGTTACCGTCGCTTATAGACGTCGGTAGTGCTAGGGTCACAACCAAACCACTGTCTACCCTTATAAAAACAATTGTGAGCTACCCAGGCACTACGTTATGATGTCTACGTGCTTCAGTAACTCTTCAACACCCGGTGGGCCGTGAACTTGTTTACATCACACTACGTGTTCAATCAGACGATTAATGGTAACTAAAGCCTTGTGAGGGCTAGTCTATAGTGGAAAGGCAGTATTTCTGAACATTGACTGCACATTCTGTTTATGGTAAAACAGTTCTTCACGCATATACGTAGAAAGATTCCGTACAGCAAATATTCCATTGGGAATGCCCTGGGGAATCGTTTGAGAAGATTCCGTGAATTCCTTATTATTACCAGAGATCATACCTGCTACTTGAATACGTAGAGCTCAACAATAATGCCTTTAAAGAGAACATTTTCTCCCTGCACCGCTTAAGTAGCTATCATGACCAACCACTATAACACCAAATAATCATGAGTTTAGTACAACCGTTCTTTGAATACAATTAAGCCAATGTCTCAATCTATCTATAGACATCGCTAGCGCTTAAGCCTGGCCGGTCATATCACATGACATCGACATTTATAAAGAACGTTTTTCTTAGATGTGATTGGGACGCGGTGTGACAGACACAATAACTGAAGTCACTAATTCCATCCATTCTATTTCTAAAAGATGAATAATTATGATTGGATACTTATGGATACAATCCATTGCGTACAATCTATAGACAAACTAAAAACCGGATAATTATTCTTATTCTTATTTATAATTATTCTTATTTTCTAATTTGCCATCTTCCGCAGGCACGCTTATCACCAATGGACTACGACAGCCATGAGCTATTGTTATAATTTGAAAACCGCCATCAATCAGTACCGTACGTAATCAATTACCCCCCCCTAATTAATTGTAAATGACGTAAACTTAGTTAATTGATGTATTCGTATGGTTTTGATTGGTTGCTTTGTTAAACCAAATCTGCTGGTTACAAAATGGATTTTCGTGGTAGTCGTAACGACTGGTCGACTCGAGCTGCTAGTCACAGTGGCCTTACCATGTTTCTAACTTAATTTAACCGTTCTACTGATTCTTGTTTTGAGGTTGGTAAGAAAATGTTAACTATGAATGTGGAAGGATATAAAGAAAGAGGTAGACCTAAGAAGAAATGAATGGATTGCGTGAAAGACGATACGGGTAAGAGGGGAGCGAGCGAAGAAATAGTATATGATAGAAGAGTATGGAAGGAGAAAACATGTTGCGCCGACGCCAGGTAACTGAGAGAAAGGCAGGATGATGATGATGATTCATTCTTGTTTTAATTCCGCAATCTAGTTTTATTTCTTGGGAACACTGTTAGGCGGGAGAGATAAATAGAAAGTGGTCAATAGTAAAACTGTTGGTCAAATCAAATTACATTTCGTGCAATACCTAGACAAGATTGGAATGTTCTGGAAGTTTATTAATATATAGGAATAGTGATGGTCTGATTTTTTAATCTGTTGTGAGAATAGCAATTGGCTGAAAAACAATTGTCGCCCTTGCTTAAAACTTATTATTCGGCTACATATCACAGTTCTCGAGTTCATGTTACAATATACTTTAAAGTCGTCGTGGCCAAAAGGACAAGACGTCCGGTGTTGTCACGAGTTGACAATGCACCGGTGTTCTCAGGCGGAATCTCAGGCGGGTACCAATTTTTCTAATGAAATACGTACTCAACAAATGTTCACTATTGACTTCCACGGTGAAGGAATAACGTCGTGTAATAAAAATCAAACCCGCAAAATTATTTATTGCGTTATTATTATTAATTATTTGCGTAGAACCAAAGGGAAACGGGGGTGACTGAAAATCAGCGCTGTTCAATTTATCAACCTTGAACAGCAATAGCTGAGCCACCTCCTTTTGCCTTTTTCTCTTTTTTTTGCTTTTCTTTTTTTTGTATTTCATTTTATGATGTGAAAGGCAATAAATGATCTTTATTATTATTATTATTATAGTTACTGGTGGTAGGACCTCTTGTGAGTGCGCACGGGTAGGTACCACCACCTTGCCTATTTCTGCCGTGGAGCAGTAATGCGTTTCGGTTTGAAGGGTGAGGCAGCCGTTGTAACTATTATGAGATGTTAGAAATTATATCTCAAGGTGGGTGGCGCATTTACGTTGTAGATGTCTATGGGCTCTGCTCCGCACGATATACATGTTGCCTCTGAGTAGCGAATGTAAACTCGCTGTAATTATGTTCAGAGTCTCTAATTAATCACGTTAATTACACACAGCCAAAATCAGCAAGCTACATTTGTACCTCTCAAGATATGTAATAAAGACTAAACATAATAACGTACATTTGGTATCTTACTCTAATTTATCATACAGCTGTGATACATACATAATTGTTACGGCGGTACAATGTTAGTCTCTGTAAGTACTGGGCTTCACAACAGCGTGGATCGGGAGTTCTTCTTCCTCTTTTTCTCGCTTCGGTTTCCTCAATACTAAAGGTCGTGACCACCTCCTCGCAACAAGAGTTTATTCCAGATCATTCCACGTCATTTGCTCCTATCTGCCGCCGAGTGTAGAGCATCGTGAGCTGTGATGTCGAGAGTAGTGCGGATCTGGTTAGTCCAACTTGTCAGGCCTCTACCTTGTGGTAGTTAGTAGTGTAAAATTTCTCTTCACTTTAATAATAATAATAATAATAATATAGCCTTTTATTGAGATCTCTTAGTACAATGAATTTTTAAACTTATGTAAAATCTAGCATTAAAAACTAAAACTTAATAGATATGAATAAATTTAAACTAATATTTGTTGTTTGCTTATCTTGCCTAGATCTGTTTGCCAGTCGGCAAAGGCCTCCTCCAACCTTTTCCATTCCTTTCTTCTCTTCACTTTAGCGATTTACAACTAAAGTATTAAATAAAAAAACGATACAGTAACAAACACCAACGATAGTAAAAAATACTTTCTATGTTCCTCAATTTGTTTATCGGGGCTAATCTTCGACACGGCTTAACAGAACTGAATCCGGTTTTCAGTTGGAACTTGTAAACGGCTTAGTCTAATACATGCTAGTGGCTCACCAACGCTAGAAACCATTTAATAAGTTAAAACATTATCTCAATGTTGAACGTACTTGCTTATGCTCGAAAGAAAACGCCTAATGGATTTACACTGACCAATTACAATTTGAAATAGGTGAAAAGTATCCTATTGCAGTTATGACAGTAATTGTTACATGTCTACATATACATGAGATTATGGTACACAATAGGAAGTAATATGATTTGTTGACACCCTTTTTCTTTTCTTTTCTAACCCACATATTCAATTCCACTTATATTTACGTTGTGTCATCTAAAGGTATCGAGAGCAACTTAATAGCAGGACATGTGATATGTGATCTATTTTATTTAGTATATATCTCGGTATTAGTGTGCTTAAAGCGAGTTTCTTAACGTTCTCGATAGCGTAAAAGTTAACTCAAATTTGTATCGACTTGGAACGATTGCCTACGTTTGCCGGTAGGCGCGCTGTTCCAACTGCATACAAATTTGAGTTAACTTTTGCGCTATCGAGAACGTCAAAAACTTGCACTAATAACACCGAATATGGCTTTGGTCCCTTTTACTATAATATCAAACAAACACCGACGATCGAAGACGCTCGCAAAATCGCTCCGCTATGCTCTACGCTGTATAAAAACCCAGAACTCACAAAATAAACGCAATTACGATGACATATACCTCTAGACCGCTGCGAGTATTCTTCTCTATAACCTATTCTTACCTATGTATTGTATTCAATTGGTTTAGTGTCCGTATGCTTTAAGAAAGAAATAGAGTTGGTATCGGAGTACATAATATTTGATTTAAATAAAGGTATCTAACGATATTAAATTACGAGACCTAGAAAACACATATAATTGAAGCCAGTAAATCACATTTTGTCGTTTTTTTTTAAGTAGGTACAGCATTACGATATTATTTTGTGGAAATGCTCAAGAAATATGAGCTTTAAAACTCATACCATACGGTATAAGATTTCCTAATATGTGTAATGTATCATCAAGCTTCTGTGAGAGTAATCTTTGACGGGTAATTTCGTAAATTAAATTATGTCATCATAATATTAGGTGTCATTTTTCACGCTCGTTTTCCATTTTCAAAGCTCTTTTTCCCGGCGAAAATTGAGAGAAGCTTCTACCAGCCAGCGGATTTAGTTGGGCACGCATAACGCAACGTGAATATGCTGCCGCCACCTTGAGGCTTGAGGTCGAACTTGCAATGACATTCGTAACTGTTCAGTGGAATTGGGGGCTCGCAACACATCTGAGGATTAATACCGATGTGGACACACTCCGCGTGACACGGGTAATATGAACATATACGTATTAGAGTGGATAGATAATTAATTAGCTGTTACCTCTAGCTTCGGCCGCGTCTTCAAGGAAAATGAAACTGTTCATCGTGGGAATGAGATTCTTTAAGAGATATTTTAAAAAATAGGTCAATTCGCTACTTCGTTTCGACGTGAAAGAAGGACAAACTAAATACACAGCAAACAAACAGATACCTTTTTAATCTTAGTACGGAAAGCGTTCAAAAGTCAGTTGTAAAGTCGTTCATCTTATCTTATCTTATTACTGGTGGTAGGATCTCTTGGGAGTCCGCACGGTTAGGTACCACCACCCCGCCTATTTCTGCCGTGAAGCAGTAATGCGTTTCGGTTTGAAGGGTGGGGCAGCCGTTGTAACTATACTTCAGACCTAAGAACTTATATCTCAAGGTGGGTGGTGCATTTACGTTGTAGATGTCTATGGGCTCCAGTAACCAGTTAACACCAGGTGGGCTGTGAAATCGTCCACCCAACTAAGCAATAAAAAAAAAAAAACTACCATAAAGTGTGTTCGAAACAAATACATAACAACATAAAGTGGGTTTTGAGTTTTTTACCACGGCAACACTGGACGCGAATTGACGGGGCATTCGTGAACTGACATCTGTCACTTCTCGGTTGTCCAGATGGATTCGCGGGTCGGCCGCGCTGCCACGGTATATCTCATAATCCCCCACTTCCTCACTCTCAAGCCTCCTATCCTACGGCGTGATACGACGAGATCATCGGTTCGTGGTGAGTGACAAGTTAATAATCTATTATGAAAATACATCACGGCGCCGCGCGATCGCGGCATCTGTTCGACAGGCTCCTCATGCTGGTTTCCGGAGCCCTAGGCTACCGCGAGGAGGCTGGATTCGGATTGAACAAAGTGTGTTCAGCTATCTATTATATACTACTGGTCGTCCCGTAGTCGAAATTCGACTATAATTATTAATTTAAATTATAAGTTGAACATTATTATGGCTCTATTGTGAAAGACTATAATATACGTCTATAATCACAGATTTCGCTAAGGCTACACTATAGACAAATAATATTGAAGAAATCAATATTAATCTAACTTGACCACAGACTTTAACAATAAACAAAATAGTATAGATGCGTGTGTGTGTGTGTGTGTCAAATACATGTTAGTGTGTGTAATGTTTTCTTTATTGGTTTAATGTATTTTTTATGCATTATTTAAAAAAATACTAGCATTGTGCACTCCTTCTCTATATTCTCTATAAGTGTGGGAAATTTCATGCTCCTCCGTCCGCGCGATTTTCGTAAAAAGGGATACAAAGTTTTTACTTCACGTATTAATATATCGATTAGTTATGTGAGCGTTTTTGCCTTTGCACTCCACTCTAGTTTCTGCCATTAAAAATATAATAGTTTGTTTCATTTCTTTACACTAACATACCTTCATATAATATCTACCGGTCTATATAGATATTATGATCTTATAAATTCCATACAGAAGGATGTATTATTTTACATAAATTACATATCAATTTTGTAAGTAGACGGTGTGAAGAGCAGTCCCCACGGCCTGCCGGATGTCTAATCAATTCAATTGGTCCACACTTCGTTTCCTGTGTCGGGAACTACCGATTGGTTCAATGACAATTGTTGAATGTTAGTTGTAGTTAAGAGTCGCGCGTGGTTCTCATGCGAGGAGGCGCTGCCCCAGCTTTGAAAGCGCACGCATGCCGCTATATTGAGTTTTCAGATGCACACAATGGTACACACAATAGCACACAATTACTGGTGGTAGGACCGCTTGTGAGTCCGGACGGGTAGGTACCACCACCCTGCCTATTTCTGCCCTGAAGCAGTAGTGCGTTTCGGTTTGGAGGGTGGGGCAGCCGTTGTACTTATATCTCACGGTGGGTGGCGCATTTACGTTATAGATGTCTATGGGCTCCAGTAACCACTTAACATCAGGTGGGGTGTGAGTTCGTCCACCCATCTAAGCAATAAATAAAAATGCCATTAGTCACCTTATATGACACCCACTCGAAGAGATAGGGTCGTGTTATTCTAGGCTACGATACGGTCAGAACGTATCTCTCTTCCAGACAAAACAACCAGCTATGAAAAATACACAGATGGAGGAAACGATGACGTACTACTATACGATTTATCTGATGTACGAGTATGTTATTATTGCATTAATACTAAAATTTATATTTTATATTCATCATCCGTAATCTACCTTTGATGACGAAAACATTAAAAGGAATCAAATCGCTTCCCAAATCTTTATAAACATAATTATATTTTTAAGTTCAGATTCAAGGAAATCGTTTTTAACTTGCTTAATTATTTCGCTTTTCAGTTGGCGAAAAAAAAATATTCGGTCCCTAAGCTCGGAGTGCGTCATTATTTTTGGAGTACTTTCTCAACTTCTGAGTGTTTGAAGATTGATTTGATTATACGGCTTATGTAATTTAATTTTTATTATGAACATAATTAATATATGATTCATTAGTTGACGTTTTGTTTCCGTGACCTCAACCGCGATGTTAATGATAGATACATATGAGGACTTCATCGTGCAAAACACTCATTGAAAAACAACAATTTTGGGATTTTTATCACACGGACCAAATCTCGGTGCATTCGTACTAATCGCACTAAGCGTTCAATCTTCATTCAATCAGCTTCCAGCCTTACTTAGGTATATGTTAATAAGTATTCCTCAATCATGTTAGTGGCGGATATTTGAATCAAGTCGCATACATTCTTGTTCATTCACCTTGAATCAATGTATTTTCTTTGGATAGCTGCATTTTAATATGAACAGATCTGAGAGAACTAGGTCTATTTTACCGAGAACTGATCAAAGATCCGCTCACCAGGTCCTGCTGTGGCTGTGGGGAGCACGATTTGGATTCCTCGCGGTTTGACTATTCGCTCAGTCGGTGGCTGTATTAAAATCCTTCGCTATTAAGATAAGTTTCTGTTAAAACTTTTAAGATTCAAAGCATTTTTGTCATAAACGATGCCATGGTCAATGACTCAACTATTTGTTATTTGTTTTCGCTACATCTCTAAACTTACAAATAAGAAGTTTATTTTTATTTATTTGTTTTATCAAAGATATGTCGCTTCGGTTAAATAGTATATCTGATGTTCGCGCCTAATTGTATTGTGGTGTCAATGCGCCTAAAACTGAATTGAATTTCGAAATTTTCTAATTTAATAGCTTGAACAACTTACTTCAACAACGTAAACACGCTCTCGATGCAAATATATGCAAAATCTCAATCCTTATGTATCCTAAGTCGACAAATATAAATCGTATATTTCAAATAAGAATATCTTAAATGTCGTCAAAACGAAAATGATAATAAGTTGAGACCTCGTATCTACAATACGTCTAAAATTAAGCTTCAAAGAAGAATCGTTTTGTTGCTTTAGTAATCGGCTTTTGTTGAAGGCATTTTATGACTGTGTTAGACAGACGAACTCTGGTCTCAATCGATCGTAAGCGGACATACAACAGCACATTTAGTCGTCTATGTCACGCCATAAGGTCGAAATTTCAATTACTTTGCCTCGCGCGAGTAATTAGTAGGATGGCGATATCAAATCACTAGAAAGTAATTTAACAAAAGAATTGTTTCTGTGTAATCAAAATCGTTTCGTTGACCACCGTTGTGTTTGCTAAAACAGAAATGGGGTTTCGCAAATTTCCTCTAAAAATCATTTTCGGAAAATTGGTATTCTATATATCATTAAAATCAAGAGCTTAGCTTATACGAAATCACTTATGTACCTACACATATAGAAGAGTACCAAAATACCAAATGTTTATGGTCACTAGTATATGTACATCGCTGCCCCAGTAAGGTACGCCATTCACACCTCGTTTTTAACGACACATCAATGGCGTATCCTCTTAAGATTTTTTTCTTATGAAATATTCCCATTAACCGATGAATAGGACGCTGAAGCAATTCCTAAACCGCATTTGTTGACCTTCGTTTTGAGAGTTGTGAAATGACGTGGCGAAAATACATTTTGTTTCTGTTCGAATTGGCGGTTTGAGCATTTCCCATATCTGACCGGAGTATCCTCTGCGCCGTTCATCCTTAAATAATATTTCATTTTTTTCAGACTCCTTTATAAATTACATCAGTCATTTTTCTCCGGAGAAACATCCAACATGTCTATGAATAATTAATAACCAGCATGTCTTTTGTGAACAGCAGGAAGTGTCCCCGAGACGGCACATCTGCGTACATTAACGCTGTTATTGTCACCTTTTGATTTACGTTACGACACATACGAAAATGTCGTGTATTCTAAACGGTGAACTCTCGACTGCGTTGATTAAAAATACAAAACAAATTAAAGTATTATTTATTAGGAACTAGCTGACCCGGCAGATTCCGTAGTGCCTCAATCGATAAATAAAAGACCTAAGCTTTTGTATAAAATAAATTTAAAACAAACAAAAGGAATCCGCCCGACAGAGGACACATCAAAGGAAAAACAAAATTGTTATTTTTATTTCATTCCGAGCATTTTCATAGTTATCTACATTTTAAATCTTCTCTGGACTTCCACAAATAATTTAAGATCAAAATTAGCCAAATCGGTCCAGCCGTTCTCGAGTTTTGGCGAGATTAACGAACAGCAATTCATTTTTATATATATATATATATATAGATTACAGAAGCCTTTTACAATTCTAGTTAACCGTGAAGCACAAACGAATTAGAATGTTCAAAATATTCACTGAACACAAATCAAATATTTGTCTCGTGTTGGTTGTGAGTGTGGTGCTTCTTACAGCGAGTCAGCTCGGTGGGGCGGGGTGTCAGTGTAGACCGTGCAAATACGGGTAGCGTGAGAAAGATTTTGTACAGCCTATGAGAACTCTGATCGCGATTTGGTAACCAGAGATTAATATTTAAATGTCAACTGTCAATAATGCATTGCAGTTGCACTCGACACTGGGGACTAAATTTCGTGTTACAACTTTCAAAAAGTCTAAAAACACGCGTCGGCTTTTCCTGTAAAGTCCTCCTAATAAAAGGCTGTTCTTAGTATCTCTCTCACTCTTTAATAATAGGGGTTAAAGTATGAATTTGTCGTTTTATTGTAATAGGTACTTCGGATTGACATAGAACCTTCATGGTTTGAGATTTTTGAGTGAAACTTTTTTCAAATGGTACCTATGAGTAGTAGTGGTACCTAGCATTTCATTATCGACTTTCAGTTGTATTTTTGAATAAGAGTTCCGACACGGAACTAACGCTGCAAAAACAGGTCGCAATATCATTGTTGCGTTTGGAGAGAGGAATGCTAATGAACGCACCGTGTGATTTTGGTTTAATCGCTTTCGTGGTGAAAATTTTGATTTGAAAAACGAACCACGTGGAAGACCGCCCACACATGTAAATAACAATTAATTGAAAAATATGGTGGAAGCCAATCCGAGACAAAACTACCCAAGAATTAGCGGCATAGTTAAACGTTACCTTACCAACAATATTGACTCATTTGCGTCAAATCAATAAAATAAAAAAATATGAAAAATGGGTGCCTCGTGACTTGAATGATCTGCGGAAAGAAACGCGTGTTGAAACTTGTGTTGCTTTGTTGAATCGATACAGAAATGAAAGAATGTTGGATAGAATTGTGACATGTGAAAAATGGATTCTTTATGGTTATATCGCCCGCTACCTCTTACAGTTTGTCCCCGGCACTAACATGCTAATTGCGGTGCGACGAAACCCTTTGAAGTTGCGTATCCATGACCGCTGTCCTTTTATTTGCACTCCCTCGTTTTACAGGAAAAAACAAACCTTTATATGATCAGCCCGTAGGTACGGTAGATACCTGCGGGACTTTTTCAGGTAAACAAATTTAATTATTTTGTTAGTAATGAATTAAGATCGTACCGCGGTTATGGTTTTCCGGCCGGAGAATGCTGACGTCACTAATGAGGACACGGCAAGTCTTTGCTTACCGCTAAGAGCTCCATTCTAAGTTAATTTAAAGCACGACCCAAGCATGATCCAACGCGAGGTATAACAGTGAAGATTTGTTGGCCATGGAAACCTTGCTAGATTCTTCTCAGGGTTAGATACAGAGACTCATCAGTGTTAGCTACCAACAACCTGCTTTCCTCAACCTAACTTAAAGAAAAACATTTTTTTTATTTATTGCTTAGATGGGTGGACGAGCTCACAGCCCACCTGATTTTAAGTGGTTGCTGGAGCCCATAGACATCTACAACGTAAATGCGCCACCCACCTTGAGATATAAGTTGTAAGGCCACAGTATAGTTACAACGGCTGCCCCACCCTTTAAACCGAAATGCATTACTGCTTCACGGCAGAAATAGGCAGGGCGGTGGTACGTACCCGCGCGGACTCACAACAGGTCCTACCACCAGTAAACATGACGTCATAGCGCTAATGAAAACTCCCAATAACATTTAATTTCTTGTTTTATCAATCAAAACCCGAAAACCCTTTGTTTCTGAAATCAAACTGTTAAACAAGTGAACTCGTTGAAGTCACTTCGCAAACTCCTCGAACAAACAACAAACAAACGTCAACTTGATTTCATACTTCACGATGCTCCTCAACTTTCGTTATCCATCTCTTGGGTTTATTAATTACTGATTACTACGAAGCTATCATAGAATAACTTGTTTCTAATAAGTGTTATGTTGTTTATAATAGTTAAAAGGAAAAAAACGTATGCACGAAGGCCGTTGTGTTTGGCGACGCGGCTCACTGTGGTACTAGGCACGAGCTGGCACCGCAGTGTTGTCGTGCGATACAAGCAGTGAACAGTATGCTAACAGACTTAGAAGTGGAACTTAAAAATACTAGGATGATGATTTTGTGATGAATTTTGTGTTTGTTATATTTGACTATGATATAGAAACACGTTTTGAATCTCTAATACTCGTTAGACCTCAATTTGATTATATCTAAAAAACGATTACATTTGAATGAACATGAGTTTTACGTACTTAAAACTTATGTTAAATCAAAGTTAAATGTTTATTATAGTAAAAATATTCCATTTAATTTTAATTTTAAACCTTTTCTTTTAATTACATAGTTTTAATTTGATCATTTTTTTGTGATTTAAAGGTGCCCTACTGTTTCATACGTTATCTTTGTCATTATGTCAGGTAAGCAGAAGTCCAAACACAAGTGGCGGTAAATTAACAAGAAATAATAATTATCATGCGATCAATACTTATAAAGATCGTCTGTTTTTTTTTAAAATAAGCTTTTTATGTTGGTTTTAAATGGTATTTCAGTCACAGAATTCTAGACAGCGACTTTACCATGCTCCTGGTATAGTAATGGCCCTGAGCGACGCTAAGCACTCACCATCGGGTGGTAATTAAAAAAAGAACTGTAGTATTAACAAAAATAAATATAATTTAAATTGGCTTTTTGAATAGATTAACTTTTACAATGATAGGAGGATTATAATTCATATTATAACTTTTAACGATTGTTTTCTCTTTGTACTTCCAAGCTGTATTAGTTTAGTCATGATTTAATAAATAAACGGCTAAAGGATAATTGAGCATTTTTACATTACCTATCACGAAACATTGAACATTTAAGAAAAAACAGGATGAAACTCTTACGATGAGTGCCAATAACCAGACTGGAACTGGTATCATCGTTACCTGCGATTTCCGAACTGGGTTTCATCACAGTCGAGTACAACCAATAAGAGCTATCCAATATTTGCGTGTATTAAGCTACAGTCCGTATTAATATCTACACAGACGGTCGGCTACCGTGGAAAAACTGGAAATCTAAAAATAAACAAGCAGAGAACCAAAGTTCAGTAGGTACCTTTTATCATCACTGTTTGAATCAACTTTTTTTTGTTTGGTTTTTATGTTAGTTCCTTTTTCTCGCCTTCACAATAAAAAAGGTCAAAAATACAAAAAAGAACCTAAATCTTCAGATATGAGTAATTATGGTCGAACTACGACCAGAAGTAGTAAATGTTTTAAGCTATCGCGGCTATGCAATTTATTATATATTATACTAGCTGACCCGGCCGACTTCGTAGTGTCTCAATCGATAAATAAAAGACCTAAACTTTTGTATAAAATAAACTTAAAACAAACAAAAGGAATCCGTCCGACGGGGGACAAATAATTCAAGACCAAAATTTGCCAAATCGGTCCAGCCGTCCTCGAGTTTCAGCGAGTCTAACGAACAGCAATTCATTTTTAAATATATAGATTATTATTATTTAACGAGTTCTCACCAGAGACCGACGAGTTCTTACGTACCCTTCGTCGCAAGCGAAGGGTTCGGTGAGTAAATTAACCCACAGACACAGCCCACTGAGTTTCTCGCCGGATCTTCTCAGTGGGTCGCGTTTCCGATCCGGTGGTAGATTCTACGAAGCACGGCTGTTGCTTGGGTTCGTGCTAGCAACATCGTCAGGTTTGAGACCCTTGAGCTCACCTACTAGTTAAGGTTACGCTGATGTGGTCTCTCTAGACCATCAGCTTGGGTAGGAAAAAAAACCAGGGCGGGGGATGGTAGCAACTAAAATTCTCTCAACACTGACGACCTATCGCTCGACTGGAGACGGCAGCTACGGACGTCGGTGAAGCGTTGCATAAATATGGAGCCAACTTCGGGAATAACATTAAATAAGCACGCAATAAGTTAACACGCGTCAATATTTACAACGTGCCGATAAGACGCGGGAGGAGGATTCGTTCAGAAATTACGAGTTTGCTAAAACTTTGATTTATGTAAGGAGCACGACTGAGGGCAGCCAGCTTAGCCGTGTTTATGAACGATATTTATGTTGCACGACCTATATTTGTGTTGTAATTGCAGAGCTGGCAGTGCCTTGGCAAAATCAATACGGCATATCGAGATGTCATAACACAAGATGACCAACTTAAATCCAATCGTACACTATGTGTTCAATTTACTTTTTATCTTTATATTAATATGTGAAGTAAAAACTTTGTATCCATTTTTAAGAAAATTGCGCGGACGGAGGAGGATGAAAGGAGAAACCCCATTTTGGGCCTAAGCGTTACACGAATGGG
The DNA here is from genome assembly GCF_003987935.1 of Bombyx mandarina. The sequence continues at coordinate 4,813,070 of NW_021011479.1, forward strand.
ATATGTACCAAAAAATTCGTCTATTTTGCTTGATTAACCTATTGAAATCTTAGCTTCATTGACAATGGCCAAGTGTAGAAAATAAGTTGAATTCAATTTTTTGTTTTAAACAATCTTTGTAAACATCTGCAACACTTATTTCAATATACATACGTAACTAGCTCCACAAACGTGCGGATTAGAATTAGAGCATCCATAAAATAGGATCGATTTAGTGGAAATCGAGTGTAAAAAATAATTAATACTCTTTTGTTTTAGGATAAATGACTGTTTTTATAGGTATTTTAATCAATGTAAATAGAGTATGGCCATCGAATCGTGACACAACTACTTACAATGGCGGCAATTCAAAATATCTACAACTGACAACATTAAATATAGCATGAAAGGATAGTTTTGCATTTTTATATCAATGTGACTATGCCCTAGAAAAATACAAATGTATCAAATCGTGTTATGTTATCTTTAATGTTGCCAACTGAAGATATTTTGGATTGCCGCTATTTAGTTGTGCCATGATTCGCCGGCCAGACTATAAACTTAATCTCATTGAATAACGTAACGTAAAGCACCAAAATCTACTAACATAAATCATTAAAAGAAATAAATAACTGTGCCATTTAGTTATGACACGAAATCATGTCGGCAACTGCGGCAATTCAAAATATTTTCAACTGGCAATCTTAAATATAACATGAAAAAGTCGATTTGGTACTTTGAGTTTTTCTATGGTGTAGTTACATTAATAATTTTACTGGTGGTAGGATCTCTTGTGAGTCCGCGCCTCCCGCCCGCCTATTTTTGCCGTAAAGCAGTAATGCGTTTCAGTTTGAAGGGCGGGGCAGCCGTTGTAACTATACTGAGACCTTAGAACTTGTATCTCAAGGTGGTTAGCGCATTTATGTCGTAGATGACTATGGGCTCCAGTAACCGCTTAACATCAGGTGGGCTGTGAGCTCGTCGATAGGTATCTAAGCAATAAAAAATAAAAATAAAAAAGGCATGAAATAAAATTAAATGAAAGGTGATGAGATAATATGGGAGCACGTAATGATTTATATTTTATATAAAAAAGTTATCATATAAATATAGTTTTTCATATAAAAAAGTTTTCATTAAAATTGAAATAAGACTGACCCAAAGGTCTTAGTTACCAGGTCATAAAATCCCTTAAAAATATCATTTCGTGCGCAGCGCGTTTCGCATTACGTTGTTTTTAATTTTTGGCTTTCGTTCGTTTTCGTAAACAACCTAACACGCGATTTCTCGTAACAGGTTCCATTTTTATTTTAAAGCAACCTGTTGCTGCAACAGGTTTCGTAAAAAATTACTCATCTTTAGTAGGAAACAGCTTCAAAAATATCGTTTTTATTAAAATATCTCGAACAATAAACATAACCTAAAATGTAAACATTGTCTGATTTTACCAATTTGGCCATTGCTGGGAGACCTGAAAATTGGGCTCATGAAACCTTCTTAGGTATTGTAACTTATGCCCAAATTCTAGCACTGTAACGCCAGGCCCAAGTTTGTATGGATTTCGGGTTTGTCCTTTCCACACTTATAGAGAATATAGAGAAGAAGTGCACAATGCAATTTTTTTTTTAAATAATACATAAAAGATACATTAAATCAATAAAGAAAACATTACACACACTACATACCATGTATTTGACGCACACATGCATGCACGTCTGTTGTCAAATTGAGAATAGAATATGTTAATATTTTTATAGTGTAGTCTTGGCGAAATTTGTGATTATAGAAGTATAAAATACAATTATAAAAGTGTACAAACTTAGAATTCCAATTAATTATAGTCGAATTTCGACTACTGCGGGAACTCTAGTATCCTTAATTAGCTGCCAGAGTCTAATAAAAAATGTGCCGACTGTGTACCGTCTCGTAATGTAGTATTTTTAAACAGACCCACCCTTATTACGATGCGCCGAAAATGAAAGACCTCAAAAATCATTTGAAGGAAACCTCAGCTCAATTTGTTGTTTAAATTCTACGGAGTTGTTTAAGTAATGAGCAAACTCTGCTAGTGCTGACCGGTCACATTGTGTAATATAATGAACCGGTAGTGTGCAATCATTTTACAATATAATTGCATCGCGATTTCAACCTACAGCCTCCAGTAAGTACATAGTAATGAGCCATTTGTTTGATGTGACTTTACTCCCACGCTACTAGACCAAAATTACCGCATAAACGTTTCAAAATCTGTCGTTTTCGTTCTGAGCCCTGCCCGATAGCTGGATTGTCAAACCATCCCTGATTACCAAACCTGTATCTTTATTTACTCACATTACTAATGCTCATTACTATATTACTTTATGAAACAACAATTTCCGAAGTTACTACATCTTGAAGATCTCTGCTAACGTCCGACATTAAGTCGAATTTACAATTGCAACAACTGCTATTCTATCTTTCTCATTAGCACACACGATACTTGCAGATTTGCCTCAGGGCAGAAATAGATAGACCGGTTGATACATAGTGGCCTACCATCAGTAAAAGATTATTACATAAACTTAAGATCATTTGGCTGGTCAAAACTATGCAATGTCTCACATGAGAATACTGAGCGCAGGACCAACAATGCATAGCGTGACCATATTTTTTTCGTGTCAAAGCGGGACGCCTACGGAATTTTGTATATAAATAAATACATATATAGGGTACGTCGGGGTAAGATGTAATATTTAAGTGCAAAACAAAAAATATGGTTTAAAAAATTACTTGAAATAATTTATTATGGTATCTTACCCTCACTGACATCTTAATTCTTACACCAACTTGTTCTTAAAATAATATTTATAAATAATTTCTTAACAATAAAACTACTTTTCTACAGCAAAATTAGAGTTACTTTAGCAGGGAGAGATGGCGCGACATCGTGAGACGCATCAAGTCTGCCCTTTCCAGCACTACATGACGATCACGACCACTCTGTCAAGAGTGACACGACTGAGAAGAAGAAAGAAGTATGTATTTTGTAATACAATAAAGATTTGGTATAAGCAAGTATTCGGTAAGTTTCTAATAAACACATGCACGACAGATAAATGAAAGCGGTACATTTTTGTTCTCGTTGGGGACAGCGAGACGGAAAGCCTGAAAGCGGGACAATCCCACCCAAAGTGGGACGTATGGTCACGTTAACAATGCATTGTACCTCTTCAGCCGAGAGTATTTCTACATCAGTTCTTTATGCTGTTACGTATTGACTAGTAGAATTCGTAAATCAAGTGTTTGGCAATACAGTTCTCATGGCATTTAGCGAGGGTCAATGTCCGGAGCCGGCACATCTGTCGGTCGCTTCGGCAACCGGTCGCCGTTCGCAACTAAGACCATACTACTTGTTTAGCCTCACCGTTACTTTGGCTTTATTTTTATAGTTTTTAGACATTTTATTGAAATTACCTATAAAAAAAGAATCGTAGAATATAATCCAACATTTAACGGGACAGATACCATCTTATTAAAGTAGATAGCTTTGAAAAGTGTATCAGATAAGTCACCCCGTGTCTATTTCTTGTGCCTAGTTCAAACAAATTTCTAGGTTAGTTCAAACAAGGTTCTAGCAAATTGTAAACTGACCTGTTTATTCGAGGATCTATGTGTCTTCTGGAATAACTTCCACTACGAAACAATATCATGATGATTACTGGTGGTAGGACGTCTTGTGAGTCCGCACGGGTAGGTAGCATCACTCTGCCTATTTTTGCCGTGAAGCTGTAATGCGTCTCGGTTTGAAGGGTGGGGAAGCCGTTGCATCATATCTCAACGTAGAGGGAGGTATTCATATTGTAGGTGGACCGTGAGCTAGTCCCACCAATAACTTTTTTTTTTTAAACGCTCCAAAATAAAAATAAAATCAGTATATAATGCTATTCAGAGTTTGACCATATATCTCAATAATGTGGATGGCTATATTCACGTAATGTCTACAGGCTTCACTACGTACAGCAACAAAAAAATATTAATAATACTCTACAACTGAGAATTAGTTCGTGATCATCAAATAAATTATGAATCTGAGGCAGAACACCCAGAGTCAATATCAATAAGATACCTGGCAGTTTATCGAAGTAAAAATAATTATGTAAAAATTCTTATTGATATATTAGAGGCGGACCAATAAGATAACCATCATAATTGGTTCCTAGGGTGTTAAATAAAGAGATTATATTCATTTCTGCGTAAAGCGTGTCCGCGAAAGGAGTAAAGCGGAATAGCATCATCTTAAACAGATTTCTTAAGAATCGGTCCGCATGTTTTAAAGTAAGCAACCTTAATAACAATATCTAAAGCAACGCCTTCCGGTTTGATGAATGGGCTACATGGCATACAATTGATATTTCGACATCTCATCTCAATGTGCGTGTCTATGAACTCGGGTAGCTCATATGCCAATAACAAAAACCACAAAATATTATGGCACTAATGCGCGATCGATGCGAGCTTCGTTTTTGTGGTGGCGCGTTCGTAAGCACCATGTTCTCGATTGTCGAAGAGTGAAAGTGTTCCCACGGCCCTCGCCGGTTCGAAGGCGTTACGCGGTGCGCCCGATTGTACAGGAACAGCGGATAGCGACATTAGAACATCTACTATTGTATCACCGGCGTCTATTTCTCGATTATATTAACTAGCATTAACCATAAAAGAAATTTAAACACTCAATTGCGCCCAGCTCGGACTTTCTCATTTTACATATACTAGAAACGTACTTAGAGAAGTATCTGTAACAAAGATGACTGTACAATGTATCTAATATATTAACACAAGTCGTGTATGGATTCAGTGCTACTGAATTAAAAGCATTGGCTCTTCACAAAACCACGGAGGTGAATGATGAGCAGAAGACCTCACAAGCTATCGAATACCGCAGACCGTAGGTTAATATCTCTCCGCCGACGTGTTGTGACCAGTATCAATGGAAGTCGTCATTGAAATAAGAGCTATCATCAAATTCATAATTTCTCTTTTTCAAAACTAAGTGACAGCGGTCCTTATCCGTGTACCGGCACAGAAATCCTTACATCAGTAAAAGTGTACATGCAAGTCATGTGTAACGCCAAATATGTTCAGGAGTGAGCCTCTTGACCTGCTGGTTTAATAATCCATCTCAAATAAATTTTCTCGTCTACACCTTAATTCGTGTGCATCCATTTCATAATAAGATATTGTGTGTACAGAACAATAGCGGGTTTTCACATAATCATTAAGAAACGGTTGCTCAAATTACACATCTTCAAGAATCAAACTTGTAATGTATCTGATGTAGATTGGAAGTGTTTTGATTTTGCCATAGTTCTACTTTTTCATGATATGAACCACTACGAACTAAATAATCCAGATTATTACAAATGAACTGAAGTAAGTCATATCTATTTATTCACGTGAAGTCTCTGAAGAAATTCGGATGAAACAGTGAGCTTTCCCTAGACTTTGTTTTATATTTAACTCAGAGCTCACCTAGATTTTAAGACAAAACCCTAGTCAATTCCCGTACGCAAAACAGTATAACAATATACTCCAATCTAGGCTGCAAAACTGTTATTGCAGACTCAAAGGCCTACAATGTGACGAATCCAGCGTCCGATTGCACAGTGCAATCAAATGCAAAATGATTTCATATTCGGCATAACGCGATCCCAATAATTGGCCGATAGGAATCGCCGAATGGAAAATCCCCAGAACAGTGGTGCTTTTGAAAAGCTCTCGCCTGCACTCGGAAATTAAATATTGAATGGCGGAACGTGCTGGAATTGGCACTTAACGTAATTATCATTCGTTTCCACTTTTTATTTTATTATTAATTAGTGTTAATTAGTCGTGCTTCATGACAGTGGAATCTTGGCCAAGAAAAATTTTCTGGTATAGAACTTTTGGAGGCCAGAGTCACAACGCTTGTGTACTACATCAGCTGAAGGGAATACGACCGATCTGACGGTGGTTACCGAAGACCATGGACACCTCCATGTGAGCTCCGCTAGCCGTCTTCGGATGTAGGATTGTAGTATTCATTAAATCACTACAGCGGCGGTTATGGCCTTCAAGCCAAATCGCATTGTTGTTGCACGTCAGAAATAGGCAGGGTGGTATTGATCACCTGTTTAGTACTTCGGATAAGAAGTACTAGGTAAGGAATAAAGTAAATTAGTGAAAGTATATTTAGTGACATACACAGTAGGAAGCACGAGGACAAAGAGTGAATTAGGGTGAAGATTAAAAATATTGCGACTTAATTTTCATAATGAATTTCACGAAAATGTATGGCTTCAAATAAATACCAGGCAAACGACACACATACTCACAACACAAATATCTTTGATTGAATTCAACGTTCATATGCTGGATGGAACTCTTCTGAAGTCAGAGCAGCGCTAACCGCTTCATTGAACAGCGCGCCCGAATAGCTCCCACAGACGTGTGTCGTTTTAATTGGTACATTGTTGTCGGAATGTTCATTTGTATTATGGAATATCATGCATAGTCTGCATTCATGCACACCTATTGGGGAACCGTGTGTCCGAGTTTTGATGTTAAGAAAACCAACACTTGTAAAATTCATTGATGCTTATAGTCAGATTCATCCTTAAGAGAGTGAGCGATCCATCCTCACTGAAAACTATTTACCCGATCTGGTGGACCGAATGGTAAACAGTTGACGTCGCCATAAACACGTCATTACGGATCCTCCCGATCCATTAACGGTGCTTTTAGGTACCTCAAGCACCGATTACCGTCCTCACCGAACCCGTCGCTTGTGACGAAGAGCTCGACGAGTAAATTAATCCATAGACACAGCCTACTGAGTTTCTCGCCGGATCTTCTCAGTGGGTCGCGTTTCCGATCCGTTGGTAGATTCTGCGAAGCACTGCTCTTAGTTAGCTCGCACCAGTGTTAGTCACACTCCTGGTTTGAGCCACGTGAGCTCACCTAATAGTTCGGCGAATCTAGAATAGCCCCTCGAGGTTACTAGTTGATAATTAAGTGACGGTAGAAACACATCTATCATAACAAAAAACCTGTAAAATTCTGCAAAGTCACTGCAAATATGGCATACCTTTTCGTTATTTCTACAGCTTGGAATACGTACACCATATTCTTCTCTATTAGCTTATAAATTGTATCCTGTTAGCTTTCCACCATTGGTGGATTCGCTATCAATCTACATCTAGATATAAGCTTGAGAGACAACGCCATTGATGCACCCTCTCTGTTGAATCTCAACCATAATCCTTTTAAGCTATTGCATAGCTTTTATCGCGGGCTTTGAGCGCGGCGACTGAATCAGGAAATTCCGTAACGAAAATAAAATCTAACACCCCCACTCCACCTACCATGTAGCTCGCGTTCAGCACATTCGCACGTTGCACTTGTGTAGTGTTTGTGAATAAGCGCGCGGCGTGATGTCGCACTGCATGCGCATCATGAAAAATCTGCCCATCTCTCTCTCTCGCGGTCTAGCTTATGAGTGTGAAGGGGACAGTTAATATTTTGCTTTTGTTAATGTTTATAAATATAGCGTGGTCTTATTTTGTTATTGAATTAATATTAAATTATTATTGTCTAAATATAATTACGTAAGTTGATAAAAAATTCTATGCAGCAGTCTCCGAGTGCCACACGTGTTTTTTTTTACATTCAAGAACGTTTTACATTGACACATTTTCAGTATTACATTTTTACAACACTCAGTCGCTCGTAAAATATTTTATTGTTCATTTCAGAATAATATCCGTTTTATGTTAGCTTCGTTCTCAAGTTGGGTTTTATTAAGTAAGATTTTCCACGTCTTAAATACGTTTATTAGACCGCTATTTAAAGAGTGTATGCTGACTGACATGTGTCCGCCATAACTGAAAATTACGTCTAACAATAGTTTCAATAAAACCTCATATTTAGGCAGTAATTCTCAAAAACCAAATTCGTAACGATGCGAATATTTCTCAGATAAGACATTGTCAGGATGATATCCGCTGTTCCGGATTGATATCCGCTTGGAGGCATATCCTATATTTGTGAGAAGTCATGTTAATTTCGTGATAACAGGAAAGCCAAGGATACTCACTCAAGCCCCGTACAGTAAAATCCTGGTTTTCTACAGATTACGGCCAAAGTAACAAACAATCTTGAACGCAATCCTTGCTAATCTTTTCCACGGAATCCTACTCTGTGATGCAACAATATAGTGCTGCCCGTATTCCATACCAGTAATAGTATCACTCCATTAGTTCTTACGTACCTGAAACAAACAAAATTACTTAACCAACAGTAAATAAAATGGGGTAAATATTCACAGAATTGTGAATTGCTTTAAATTTCCGCCGTTTTTATTTCAATAGAGGTTTTTTAAGCCGTTGTCAGATATACTGTCGAGGTGAGTCCGCTAGTTCCAGTGGCAACACTCAAAAATGGAATAGAAAGAAGGTAAACAGAATTGTCTGTTTCTAACATCCCACAACACACAGCTCACCCGAAATTATATTGGTTGAACAGCGCCGAAATATCGGAAACTACAATATGAAAGTAAAAATTGATATAAGAAACTGTAATGCAACAATATTCTCCATACAGTCAGTCGAATTTAAATTTAAAACTCTTCTTGTTACGAAACAAAAACATTTTTCATCTATTCCCGAATATCAGACACAAGGTAGCCAGGGGGTGTTGTAACATGAAGAATGCATTTCTAGTTTCGTGTCTAACGCGAGTTTGATGTCCTCGGTGAAGCTGAAGCGCTCTACGACAAGGTTTTATTTCTCTTTCACCGCTTACTATCAGGCTTCAGCTGTGTCAACAGAAAGCATGTTCTAGAAAAAGTAAATAATTTATAGTTTTCTATTATTTGAAATGCAGGTTGTTTCGCATTTTTGTCTCTGTATATAGTAGACATCAAGAAATCTAAGCAACTTGACAAATGACTCCTTCGTCTTTCATGGCTAACGATATTTAAAGAATTTGAAACCTCTGAGATTAGAAAATATGTGTAATAATAAAATTGTAATGAAAGAATTAAAAACTACATTTATTTTTTAAACGCCGTTTCTTACACTGAACTTGTAACAAACATTGTACATTTGCTGATTTCCTCATAAACAAGTTCACTACAAATCATCCTCCAGCTTCGCTCGTGAGCTTAATGTCATGTCTGCGGTCTGTACATTAGTAACATTTAAATATAGTTAATGCCCAAAGGTACTCTGAGGAAACAATTTAATCTATCGTAACTTATGATAACTTTAAAGAACCCATATATAAAAGTATACGTCTATCTAAATTCGACCAGATTGATTGTACAGAACTGGTTACTAGAACCTTCCTCGACCGGTTTCCGACGAAAAACCCGGGCGCTAACACCAGATTGAATTGAGCAATAAATTAAATCGTCCCGTAATGGGATTCCTGTCGATCACGTTCTAGATCCGATCGGTTCTAACCGGATAAAACCGGGTGGTGCCGGTTTCGAGTTTGACAAATTGTTTTTTTTTTTGCGCTTTAATTGTCTTTGGAACGCGGTTTGTTAAGTTAATTGAAAAGTGTAACGAAGGGTAAAGCCCGCACTGATAGATTCCACCAATCTGACTATTTGTACGGCAAAAAATAATGTTTTGCCCGAATTCATAGACAGGACGTTGGTAAATATCCGTGAGATACCACAAAAAAATTATAGTTTATCAATCACATCTACACATACATATATAAGTCAAGAGATTTACATAAAATAATTATATCATAGGCAGCAAACAAACGGGTCCCTCATCTCTGATATGATGATCCGTTGTGTATAGTGAATAGTCAATGCATCAGAGACTCTCTCTCATGGGGGTCTTACCAGTGGTCATTTTATTATCTAAATTTGTGCCTTGTATGAACATCAAGCCTGAAATCTTTATATTTCCAATATGAGGCGATCTCATCCGGGAACAAAACTACGTACTCCACAACCACAATGGGACAAAAATCTTTGTAGGAAAGTTTCCGAAAGTCGAATCCTACATAGTATCTCATAGTATACTCATCGTCAATCAACACAAATTGCAGAATTTAAATACTTCATTTGCGTTCGTTTGGAGCCTAGAACTGTTCTAAAAATCCTTTTCTCGAACTCCTAACGAACTGGTAAATAGAATTGAAAAGTAGAGGTATAAGCCGGCTAATTGAAAACTACGTCGCACGTTGATGACAACGTTTTTAAAAGGTACTCTTTTTTGTCACTTTGATTTTTCAGAGAATGCTGGAGTTTTTGTTTTCGGCTTTCGTTTACTATGAGAATTCTTTTAGTTTCAACTGATTCATGGATGAATTTTATTGAAAACTTAAAGACTGCTTCAGTTTATCAAGAACCGTCAGTATATTTACAACTTTCTTACACTCAAACGCCAGCCCCTAGGGTAGATAAACCCATGATTTAATTTGAAAAATTTTAATCCCGCACGGGTAGGTCACAACACCTAACCTATTCCTGCCACAAAACAGTCATGCGTTCCGGTTTAAAGGATCTCACGCATTCTCATTGTGATATCTCTGGTCCAGTGACCACTGAACACCATTAAATGCATACCGCATCCGCAGGAAAGATATAAAAGTCTTAGCAGCTAGTGATTTCTTGCATTACAGAGGATAATAATGGTCATATACTTAACAGGGCGACCGCCCTTTTGCTAAACCACTTTTAGACGGCAGCTATGCTAGTTAAAAAAAGTACATGCTTCATTTAGTTCTTAAAATGGACTCCCTTACAGCCTATGTCTGCCAAACACCCCTCCCGGTAATTTAATATTCGTAAACTGATCACGAGAGTCAACGTGAGCGCTTAATTGATGTTAATGCATATTAACTTGTACCGAATTATGTTTAGCGGCTAATTGAATTTCCAGCGAACGGTTAATCCTGTATTCTGATATCCGCGAGGTTGTCCCCTTTTGAGAAATTCTTGGAATTTCCAAAGTTACAACGTTTACAAATTTTGAAGAATTAAATTTAATCACAACTGTAGCAAAACTTTTAAAAATAATTACGGCCGGTTAAAATACGTCTTAGTGCAGTGCAGTAAGATTACCTCGAGCAAAGAGAAATGGCGGAACATCACGACACTCGTCTTTTTTTTTTTTTACCTAAGCTGATAGTCTTGAGAGGCTATTTCAGCGTAACCGTGGCTAGTAGGTGAGCTCACGGGGCTCAAACCTGACGAGACACTCGTCAAGTCTGCCCCTCCAATAAATACTACATGACGATACACGACCATCAATGACACGATTGAGAAGAAGACAACATCTCATAAATAAATTTTAGGGAATGGAGATGTCACGTCTATTGCCGTATGACATTTCAAGACAACAAAATATTCTACCACGTATTATGTATGTATCTCAAGTCATCGTCTACCCAAATACTACTCACATACATATATATACCTATGTACATATGCATAAATTGCATCATTCGATTGCCCATCTTTGAAATTAAGCTAAGCCTCATCTAATTTCCGACGGTTAGTAGTTGTCAAGTTTTGACAAAACAAAAACACTCAATTGGTAATTCTGCTCGACCGCCTAATTAAACCTAATCAATAAACCAAACCAGACCTTAGATTAAGGTAGTTTTGTCATGATTTTTTTTATTTTTTGTTTTATTAATATTTTTTATTTATTTATTTCGATATTGTTATTATTGTTTTTATTTTATTTTTGTGCTCTATGTGTAATGTGTATTGTTAATGAATGTTATATGGATGCAAGATCCGAAGTAAATGAAATAAATTAAATTAAAATGTAACTATCGCGTTTACGCTTGCAAAAAATTTCAAGTTGAGACTGGACATCTAGAGATAGGCATTTGTATCTATTGTATGTGAGCATTTTTCATGCTATTGCAGGCAGATGAGTATGCCTATCTCATGGTAAGTAATCACTGTCGCTCATAACTATCAGCAACGCTAGACACACCCAACCCGTGGAATACAGGTGATTATCGCTTGAAGTTTGTCCACGAGTGCTTACTTTGGCAGACAGATAACCAAAGCGTGATGGTAATGGTGTAAATAATTAAGTTTCAATCGCTTACTCGTCTGTCAGTGTTACCATAGTAATAAAACCCGAAATTCATAAATTTTAAAATAAAGCAACCCTAATTCGTGGGAGCGGTGCTTGACGTGAGCCTGTCTCGTGTCGGATCCGAGCCAACGGCGCAAACCGCATTCTGACGCTAGCTTTCCGAATATAAATTTGATGCAAAATTGTATTAAAAGGAATTACCACCAATTATTGTTGAAAAGGAATTTTTTTTAGTTAGCTAGTTAGTTAGTTGCCTATTTCTGCCGTGAAGCAGTAATGCGTTTCGATTTGAAGGGTGGGGCAGCCGTTGTAACTATACTTGAGACCTTACAACTTATATCTCATGGTGGGTGGCGCATTTACGTTGTAGATGTCTATGGGCTCCACTTAACACCAGGTGGGCCGTGAGCTCGTCCATCCATCTAAGCATTAAAAAAAAGTTAATACGATAGTGCGTCACCGACCTGAACCTGAGTTAATCCTGAGAATAACTCTACCCCTATACGTAATCGTATATTTTAAAAAGATGTGTGGTGTCGTGGGAAACCGGATAGGAACGAAGTTCCTTATTATAAAAATACTAGATGATGACCGAGCTTTGCTCGGCTTTTTTTTAACGCCATCTTGTTGTGTCTTTAAAGCAGTAAAAATAGTATTATTATTCGCCAACAGATGTCGGGAAGAGTCATAAGTTGATTATAGTATTTGAAAACACGAATAAAAGAACATTTTCTGAAAATAATTCGTAGCTAGATCGATTTATCTATATATACAAGAATTGCTCTTTTAAAGGTATAAGAATAATTTTAGGTTCTATTCGAGGTATAAAGAAAATAATTATTCGGGTATACATTTTTTAGCACGATATTTTTATTGATAAAAATAAAAAAAATACTTTAAAAAGTTATCAACTTTATTTTAGTCACAATGATTTATAAAAAATATATAATAAAAATATGTTATTTTTTGTACGTTATTACAAAGTTAAGTCGTACAGTGTGCATTACTAATAAAAATCTTACGTTACGGACGTTTTTTCCCGGTTAGGGTACCCCTCCGCATCGTTCCATAAGGAAATTCGTTCCAAAAATGGAACTAAAATAATTTAAACTTCATATCGCCTAGCATAAGTACTTCGTTCGCTTGTGCAGTATTCAGGCGAGTAAATTTAATAGCGCCGGCCGCACTGAGGTTCAATCGATTCGTTTTACAAGATGTTAAAGTGAATCCGGAGCGGATTACGTATGGAGCTTTTATGTTTCGAGTTAGAGAAAACTTTTCAGACAAGCTCCATCACTAAGTTTAATTCGAATGATTAATTTGAGCTTGCGTTGCATCTACTCTCCAATACGTCTTAAATTAAAACCAAGTTTATTTTTATCGTATATGTGCCTATTTCTATTTCTGCCATCAAGCAGTAATACGTTTCAGTTTGAAGGGTAGGGCAGCCGTTGTAACTATACTTGAGACCTTAGAACTTAGATCTCAAGGTAGGTGGCCCATTTACGTTGTAGATGTTTTATGGGCTCCAGTAACTACTTAACACCAGGTAGGCCATGAGCTCGTTCACAAACCTAAGCAATAAAAAAAAAACAAAGATGTTTGAGAAACCTATCTCTCTCCCTCCTTCCTTTAACCCTATGAAATGTCATGTGCTAAGTAAAATCAATCATTGTTCAGTTTAATTGACAAAGGCCAATCGTATAATTCAAAACATATTAGAATTTATGTAAAATATACATATTCGAAGAGCAACTATTGAAAATCTAGAAAACCTTAAGCTTCTATTTAGATCTAGATCTAAATAAAAACATATACCTTGCTTAGTGTTGATTTTTAAGTCAGAATATCTCACTGAGAAGACCCATGGCAGCATTAAGTATCACATTCATAGCGACTTTGATCTATTCTGATCCAACTAGCCGGTCACTTCGATCGGAACGTCATATCAATCATGTGGCTAGTAACTTTGACCATCTGTACCATGGGATCCAGACTTCCATCCCTGTCGAAGTCATTCTCTTCGATAAATATGTTTATTACTAGTGAAACCCAGTCACAATTTGCTATTACTTACGTTAATTGTATTTTAAACCATAGATTTCTCGTAGCTTCTCGTCTACTTAGCTTATCGTTAGAAATGTACAGAGGACAAACAGATTTTATTTTTATTAAAATATAAGGCGATTGAGTGTAGTTATTCTTGTCTCCTCTGTGTAATAGACACCCAACACAGGAGATTATCCCGGCTTCAATGTGGAATGTTTAATTACGACGGATGTCCTATCCTTTCAATGGGAGCTCACGATTGCTTTGCGGTGGAGACAGGCAGAATGACGTGATTCACCTGTGTGGGCTTGCGAAATTCCATTTTATAATTATGATGATATGATTTCAATACAAGCTATAATTCCATAATCGTGAGATGTTAGGTGCAGAACTATGAAGCGAAATCGGTAACTTCCTCAAGATCTGGCTGGATATACCTAATCTATTTGACAACAACCGCTTTATTTAATCGAACAAAGCTAAAATATCAATAATAAAATCCGCAGAGTTTCTCTAGAGTATAAAGCACCCATTCGAATCCCATAAATAAGTGATTAGTCGGAGAAAAGGTTCAAAACTATGGGCAGCTATTAACCGATACAAAACAACTTCGCAATCACTCGTCCGATTACAGATCTGAGGTCAGATAGTGCTGAGAAATACATTCGAGAATTAATGTCACGACTAATTTTCTTTTGTTTGCTAATTTTGCAAGCTTTAAAACCAACATCAATAAAAACACTTTGATAACCGGTTGTCTGATGACTTCTATACTATAAATAATAATATGGGGTAAGGGATGTTACTAGCCCACACTACCACAGCCCACCATGTTGTCTCAATGACATAAAGCAATCATATACCCCGATTTCAAGGGCCACACAACCGTTGTATCAATGCAATTGGAATTTCAGGTTCGTTTCTCATTATAGACAACTGTATTCACGTCATGGTTGATAAGCTCCGGGTACTCTCAATTAAACAGTAATTGTAAATCGCTGCAACTTTAGTGGTCATGTTCAACCAATTTAAATTCAAAAGTAAATGGAACGATCCTAAATTTTCTGGTCAACGTCCAACCAAAACGGGCAGAAAGGGGTCGTCCCTCGACCAAGTTCCCACTGAGTTATAGACACCTGGCGCTTCCGAAACTGGCCACATCGCAACTCTTTGATTACGGTAGAATGACCACTTTCTTGGCCAGCTGACTGCGGAGTAATTAAGTTTCGGCCTTTCCCTGGGTCGGCTCGTTGAGTTGATGCGAAGTTTGGCCGAAATTAATGCTAGTTGGGCCATTAGGGTTCGGGGTGGAATTAGTTGAGGGGTCTGTATTAGAGACTTTTACCATTGGTCTAATCTAATGTTTTGGTGGTATGGATTTAGAAGTTCTTAACTTCATATACGTAAAAGCTAACAAAAATATCCAACCAGTAAAAGGCAAAGTAAACCCGTGGCATAATACAACAGGTCTAACAAAATATTGCTTAAAACAACATTTTCTTTAGTAAAACTGCAATTATTGACACCGTAAAGCTTCCAGCGAAAAGTGTTTGGTTTCAGTTCCCAATTAAATATGATGTACGACTTTTATGGATTTTCGACGAAGATTTTTGTGATTTAATTTTGCAAAGAAATGCATTCCTATCTTAACTATAGGAATAGCAAAGATAGACAACGATGTGACAAAGACCGGGCCTATCACGAGAGATAAACGCAACATTTTGCGTGTATTAGTGAGATTTCCCTTACCCTTATCTGTAACACATGATTACCTGACTGATTCGTGCATATTCAATATGATAATGATGCTTCGTCAACTCGAATCAGCGCTTATAAATCAAACTAATATATCCGCTTATTTAGCAACGCTAAGTATTGTCTAAAGAAACAATTCTATGGCGAAATGACTGGTATATGTGACGACGGTGGAAAACTTTAAAAGTATTTGGTTCAGATTACAATGATTGGCAATGACAGGTATGGAATATTAGTTTACTCGTCTGTTTAACCAGCAGTAAAAGCTCAGTTGTGCAATTTCTGCCTTAAATTGTACAAAACACTAGTTATTAATGTAATAAAATAAATAATAGCTTGTCTCTGAAAATTCAATAACGTAGGATAAATATAATTCAATAAAGTAGGATAAAATAGGAAAATTCAATAAAGTAGAGGTAAATTAGAGTAGATAGAGTAGAATAATCACTTCAGAGATTAAATCGGATAAAAAACAGATTATTTAAAAACACGTGTTTGGTTTTCGGTAATATGCAAAAAACCAAATGAATCAAAGGAAGGTTTTTGTTTTACTGCGTTTTTTTTTTGTTATATAATATTATAGATTTAGGAGTTAACGTAATAATTAAAGTAATAAATGGAAGTGCAAAGTGTTTTTTTACAGCGCTGCCTCTATAGACTTCACCAATACTTAACTACATAGACACTGACTTGACGGGAAGCTACAAGCGCTTTGATCTTGTACTAAGATAAACTTTGTACAAAACCGATACAAAGAAAAACTACTTACCTTTTCGAGTGAACTCGTAAGTTTGGGGTTTAGACAAAAACACTCGATCGTCGGAAGACCAGCCAAGAGTTGGAGGGCCGATGTCGAGTGGACGGGAAGCCGACAAAAAGTTATCTTAAGTATGAAAGTTGCCAGGGTGATGTCGCAGATGAAGATATAAGGCCGTGAGCGCAAAAGTGGTTTAACCCACAATTATTCATATCCGTACTTATATATTGCAATTTATTTAAAACATAATAAATTTTGAAACAAAACCCTATACTAATCCCTAATTTCACCCATAGATTACATTTTATTATGGCTTTATAATCATTGTTTTTACGCGTATTGTTTTTGCCTATAAAGCAGTGTAAAAGTAAATTCAAACTTCATTATCTGCATACTAACTATGGTAAGTTTAGGCCACTTTTGCGCTGATGGCTTTTGCGATGATAGCATACTGAATGAACTGAATAAATAATCATTCAGTTTTTAGTTAATATTTCGTTTCAAATGTAATCCTGTAAGCATTTATTTATGTTAAATGAATTAAATTTTTCGATTTTTTTCTAAAATGAACATCTGTATTTGTTATTATGATCAAGGTTCGATTTGCTTTTTTTGTTTTAAATTATTTATTTAAAGCATTCTTCCGTGAACGAACTCGCGATAAAAGTGTTGTTAAGTCGTTACGGAACTCACAGAAATCACAAGTCGTATCATAGTAGTACCAAAGTAGAATGTATAATTGCTTCGCTCGCACTACACCCTGCCACGAATATTACTGCCACTAACAAAATATTATTATGCAATACAGCACACGGCACAATTATCAGTTATTCAAGATAACTTGAGGACTTTATGAATTAAAAAAGGAAAAAATATTGTCGCGTCAATGGCGAACCAATTCGATACTTTCTCGATGTCATCCCTGAGCTACCCATCGAATCAAATTTCATCATAGCTTCCATCTTCCATTAGGCCGTGTCCTTTATTCGAAAAGGGTTTAATTATAACCCAGCTCTAAATGAAGTTTTCGGTCGTCGACTTATTGTTACAGTGACAAAGTAAAACGTACTTTAAGACCATTAGTCGTAAGGTCAATGTTGTTTCTATTACCTGGAACAGGTTCCGTACAATTAAAATGACTACAAACTGACTCTATTATACTGTGTGATATTTTATCGTTGACGTAGGTTTGTAATTGTATTTGTTTAACTTGCAAAACCCCTCATTAAATATATTACTCCTATAAAAAACAATTGTAAAGAATAACAATTTTAAGAAGAAAAAAAAACGTGTGGCACTCGAAAACTGCCGCGGTAAAGCAATTGCATAGCATTTTTATCAACTTATGCAATTATAATTAGACAATGATAATTTAATATTAAAACAACAATAAAACAAGACCACGCTATATTAAACATTAATAAAAGCAAAAGATTAACTGTCCCCTTCACACTCATAAGCTAGACCGCGCGAGAGAGAGATGGGCAGACTTTTCATGATGCGCATGCAGTGTGACATCACGCCACTCGCTTATTCACAAACACTACACAAGCAACCTGGCCTGGCAACGTGTGAATGTGTTGAACGCGAGCTACATAGTAGGCGTATTGGGGTGTCCGGTTATTTTCGTTACGGAATTTCTTAATTCAGTCACCGCGCTCAAAGCCCGCGATAAAATCTATGCAATAGCTTATTAAAACAATTTATTATAACGTTTTCTAGGCACAGGTTCCTCGAAAAATGGCTTCCTTCCCTATTATCCTTCCGCAGTTAAAGTGTAATAAAAATCTAATATGCCTTAATGAGTCCACAAATTTTTTTTACTGCTTATTTCAGTTTCTTTTTGCAGGCAACGCTTTAGAGCAAAACTGCATTAATCCAAAAGCACTCGACCGCAGACTGAAATAGCAGACAAGGCTTGAGACGCTCCGGCTAAATGCTGCTACCAATTAGGTTGGTGAAAAACTGTAGGGTTGAAGCGTATTCTTTACATTCATTCAAATTTATTCACTCAGCTAACAAAACCGTGCAAGTCGAAATTGCTTCGCCTGCATCGGAGACACAAAATTGAATATTTATAGGTATTATGTATTTTAACATTTTTGTCGATCAGTGATGCTTCCATAAATAGGTATAGGGTATGCTATTGTAAGTATTTATTGGAAGATGTAACTTTCGGCATGAAAAAGCCCAAAATATTTATTTCTGTGAGTGCTGGCTATTCGTAGGTACTATTAACAATGTGAATCTAAGAAACAACTTTAAAAACATTAAAATTACAACTACAGCAAAAATTATTATTGTTCTTCCCCAAAAATGACTAATATTCCAATTTCCGATACTATACTTCCGATACACTTGTTCGCATTTACAGAATAATTCTATATTTTGGGAGGCTCTGTGTGTGTTTCTCTCCGCTAAACCTATTCGTTCAATATAAATGGGTTTTCAGAAACTGTAAATACACACAATGCAGCTAAACTAGGATATTCTGGATATGTTAAGCGCCTGTAAAGCCTTTGAGGCCACAGTTCGTGGGGTCCAGTAGATAGTACACACACGCAAGCCACGCCCCCAAGGACTGGTATCACAAACAAACAAATCACGCATTTTGCTTCGCAGAGTCGGATATATTATATTGTTAATTAAAAAAATTACACTGATATTACGAGACGCTACCTAGAATCTACCCGGGCACCACTCAATCGAAGTTAAGTTTATGACAAAATCGAGAGAATTTCTAAATTCTTAGTTATAACACGAACATATAATTTTGAAGATCCTCAAATTCAAAAAATTGTTTAAAAGCTACTGCTACTAATACCACCAAATCTAAAATAATCCGTTATTTTTTTATGCACATGGGCTAAAAACTACATTTAACATTGACGCTTGTATTACTAAGTTTTTTAACTGAAACTATTATAAGAGCCCAAGGACGAAACAACAGGATGTTAACACCTCCTTGAGACACAGGTTCGAAGTTTTAATTGTATTGCTTTTTTTTTTTTAATTCAATCATGAAATTCTGATCTAATTAAAATTATACAAGCATTACTCTTACAGAAAAAAACGAGTTATTTGCTATCTGGAAATCCAACCTATCCGGAGCCACATGCTGTTCTATTTCTTTGGTAATGCTCACAATAATAAATAAATAAATATTTACTAACAATCAAGCCACGTTAACTGGTCCCGTGATAAGTTCGTAAAGAACTCGTGTTACAGATACCAGATAACGGATATAAATGTAAGATTTTTATTATACACATACATATATTTAATATACATCCATAACCCTGGAAAAGACATTTATATTTGTCATACAAATATCTTCCCTTGGCGGGATTCGAACCCGCGACCCCCTTGTGTAGTGACCATGTCACTTACCACTACACCAGACGGCCGTACAATATACCCTACAAGCTATTTCACTGAGCGTTTCAAGATTTCTGTGGAAAAATGTGTCGGACAATGCCCTACGGTTTAAGTCAGCGGTTTGCGAACTACCCTCGTAAGCTTCGACAAATATTTGTAAGGACCAGCTCCGCAGAAAATAGTCAACAAGCATTTAATTTTTCGCTTAAAATATTCGCTGTACCTAACACTAAATCAGTACACAACTTCATGTTTACAAACTTAGGTTTATAACTTTCAGATAGCGTGCGCAAACAATCGCGATTCGATGATACAACACGTGCCTTATTGTGTTTTAGAAATAAAGTACATTTTCCTTTGTATATGTGGGCTGCGTGTTTAAATAGTAGTCGTTACTGCGGTTGCTGGGAGCTGTGATGGCCACTGTTTTACCACGCTCTTTTGGTACAGCGCTAGGGTACGCCACGCAATCAAAAAGCATGAAAGCAAGAATATCTATTTCGGTTTCGAAGCAATGATGCGTTTTTTTTCAAAAATATTCTAATAACAAGCGCAATATTGTAGTTGAAACTTTCGCCCCACGACCCAAACTGTGGAGCGTCATAAAAACGGCAAACGTGGGCAATAGTTACCGCTCTAGCGTTAATGTTAACGCTAGGAGCACTGTTCGACATACAAGCTTGAGTTAACTTTTTCGCTATCGAGGACGTTAAAAAACTCGCACTAAGCACACTAGTGGGTGCGAGCTCATCTTGAGTTAAACCATCATTCGTTTTTAAAATAATTCAATCAGTCAAAATTAAACATCATGGCTAATTTAGATTCGTTGATTCAACCAGTCACGTAAAGACAGTAAAGTACTCAATGGCAAATGTTCAGATTGTGACTTCCACTTTGTATCATACGTTACTCCGGCCTCAAACTACGATTAACGAATTGTGGTGTTGAGACTGTGGGAACTACTAAACAAAACCGTAAACATTGCTCCTATTATCTATAAGTAGTGCCAAATTTAATTAAACAAAAATATTTTTATAGGCTACAATATTATCAGAAGCATACCGTAGCTAGGAAACGCAACCACATTGTAGCGTTGACCATAAACATAATCAATTCAATTTATAACCGAATTATTAATATCACAGCATATATTGAAATGGTATTGATATAATGTGTCCTATTACCTTATTGATAACAGTTTAAGGTCTGTTATTTAATCGTGCCATTTTACAACGGCAGGAAACGAAGGAAATAAAGGCATTAGTGGATTTAATGGGAAACATTGAGGACGATATCAGCAACTCCGCTCTTAGCTTCACAGCTGCTAGCGAATCATATTTGGTATCACCACCAGGGCTAAGTTCACTCACACATCACTCACACTGCACCAATTTTGACACGAGATATCTTTGGTATTTCAATATACGAATTTCGAAATGGACAATTTTTATGTGGAAAATACATTTTTATACCTATTTAATACGGACACTTATTGTGTACATAAATGAAAATGAAATCTAAAAACGTATCTCGACTTTGTCGTCCATTAGGTTGATCGTAAGCACGTCTGCCTACAGTGGCAATAAAAAATAGTAATTGTAGTAGTGAAGGAGCTGGGGTGTTTTGAACTGAAGTACTCATAGAAAAATGCACTATGTACCCGGCATAGAACAGAGCTAATATAATAAATATAATATATGCGCCGTCCGTAACGTAACAGGCTCAAAACCGGCCGGATTCTCTGATTGTGAGTGCAAATTGAAATTTCAGTAAAACATTAATAAATAAGCGGTAGGGCTGCGTTGTAATTGAGTGGGCAAAGTGAACAGCAAACTGTTGTGTTGCCAATTAATTATTCCATTGATTAAGTAGGGTTCCTTTTCTAATTTGAATCGTTAATGTTTTTTCTTCAATTCAATAGAAGAACCTTGAATGTGGCTGGTAATAATTCTTGTACATTTTACAAGAATTATCAACGCCATTAATTAGTGAGTGTTCTCTCTGCCGTCACTGATACAGCTATACAAACCTGTTACTGTGTGAGTACTTGTTAGCAAATTATATTATAAACTAGCGACCTGCCCTCGCTTCACTTCGGAAACATTAAACTTTATTATTGACTAGCGACCCGCCCTCGCTTCGCTTCGGAAACATTAAATTTTATTATTGACTAGCGACCCGCCCTCGCTTCGCTTCGGAAACATTAAATTTTATTATTGACTAGCGACCCACCCTCGCTTCGCTTCGGAAACATTCAGTTTTATTATTGATAGCTGATTCCCACGATGTAAGTCGTGGTTATTATCGTATCGCGGGTGACGCCGTGAGGCGAAGCTAGTCTAAAAAAAGCCTAAGCCTAAGTTACTCCTTATATCATCAGCTACCTAACAGTGAAAGTCTCGTCAAAATCGGTCCAGCCGTTCCAGAGATTAGCCGGAACAAACAGACAGACAGACAGACAGACGTACAGACGTACAGACGAAAATTGTAAAAAATGATATTTTGGTGTATGTACCGTATATATATTCATATGCATGTAGTAAAATGCGGCTATTTCAATATTACAAACAGACACACCAATTTTATTTATATATATAGATTGTCCAACCCAATCTCGAGCTCTGTGATCCCTCACATCAAAGCCACGTAAGATGCCGACTTTATAACTAAACTTCAGATACCGGAGAAAAACTTCTAACTTTTTTGAAGGTGTGTTGTTCAGTGTGCGACGAGGTGTAATGTAGAAGCGGATCTCTCATTTTGGGGAATAAATTTTAGTACGTAATTTTTTTGTTGAAGTGAATCTTCTTTAGGAGCGTTGAGAGTAAAATTTAACTCACGATAGATTCGTTACGGCTAGAGAGAAAAGATACAATTTAGGAAGAGCGAGAGTGAGAAAATAGACAGAGCGTCTCGCCAACCACTCGACCGTGGAGAGAGGGAAAGGACAAAGCGGGCTAGTTCGTTTCGTTTATACACAGTACTCCTTATTACAAGATAAATTTGATTTAAGGATGAAAAATCAAGAAAACCACAATATTACACACCGCAAAAGAAGTTTCACTTCTTTCACATGCACCAAGTCGCAAGCGCACCATTTTTCTACGAGCATACTATTTTAGTAAAACATTGTTTATGAGAAGCATAGTATTTTCTTATGCCTTTATTTTACTCATAGCTGCGCTTATAAAACAAATTTAATTTATTGCTCAGATATGGCGTACAAACTCACGACCCATTGATTTCACGTGGGCACCGCCACCCGCCTTGAGACAAAGCCTTTTGACCTCAAGCCCCAACTGTATAACAGCCATCCTTCAAACTGGAACCGATTACTGCAGAAATAGGCACAATTATACCAAATAATACCAAACCG
Organism: Bombyx mandarina; assembly: GCF_003987935.1. The sequence goes on from NW_021011479.1 coordinate 4,836,459, forward strand.
TACGAGTTTATAATGCTTTCGCTAAACAAGACTTCCAACCGGAGTTAAAACCACCTTATGAATGTAATTACCCTTACCTCGCGTGTCGGTTCCCGATGCTTGCAAACCAGAAGGAGCTCTTGGAAGCGTTGAATGAGGAATGTCAAACGAAACTAAACTGTAAATAAATAAGGAGCAAGCACTTTGTGTGTATCGGATAGTCTGCAAAACTGAAACGTCTAGTTTTCGTAATAAAACGCGGAGTGCAGACTCAGCATGTCACTGTTGTAAAGGCTATCTGTATACTTGCGCTTACGGACAAAATCGATAATTTAAATCAACATGAAAAGTGCAGTGAGGAATCATTTAAGATAATCCGATCATCTACTCTATACCATTGCATCACCCGCCACTGCGATAGAATTCACTGAGAGCGCATAATTTTTCCTCGTACCGTCCTTCTCTGGAATAAACACCCCTCTTAGGTATTCCCTGACCACTGTAGCTTGTCCTTATTCAAAGGAAATTTAAAAGGGAGACCTCGGTGGTAGATAGCAGTGCTAATGTCTATGAGCTACGGTAATTACTTACCATCAAGCGGTGACCGATCTGTCACTGTCAGTAATAAAAAAATGTAGCTAAGACGCGTCCCTGTATTCAATCCTTTTTATTGGTTGAAAGGTTTACTGGTGACTCGGAAGCCTTTCCAGTTTAACCAGGACAGGTGCGCGAGCAAAAGCTCAGCCAGTAAGGGTGGGATTTGCTAACAGCTACCCGATCGCCTCCAAAGAAGACCTAACAACTCAAGAGTAGGTGCTTCACCAATGAATCTATTATTACAGGATCGGAATCGCGACCCGCTGAGAAGATCCGACGAGAAACTCAGCGGGCTGATGTTTAGGTTAGGTTAGTTTAGTCGACCTTTTTGCCGAGTTCAATGAGTATGATTACCGTGTATGCAATCCACAAACTACCTATCACATCAAGTTCTAAAGCCCGTACAAACGAGTCTGCAGATTAGATAAATCAGTGACGGACTTGGCAGTAAAATTATAATCGAACTAAACTTGGTAGACATGGACTGTGACAGTCGCAGGTGTACACCCTGCCTAATATCAGGAGCACGTCAAATCAGCTTACTACATGACATATGGCGGCCGACCCACAAAATATTGTTCTCGAAATACACATAAAATATGATATTATATATTATTCCATGTAGGATTTTTATACAGTCGGAGTAGCTCAGGTCCCGCCCGGTGTTGAGTTGTTCGAGTCCGTGGACAACAACAGTATAAAATTAAATGCCGTTGTGTTTCTTGGGATCGCAGAGTAAAATCTCTACATTTGCTTTCTCTAAAATACAATTGAGATTCGATTATTACGGAATTCTATTCATACTGGTGATGTCTATGGGTTTCAGTAACCACTTAGCAGAAAATTAGCGGTGAGCCCGTCCACGTGCTTAATTAATAAACTACAATCCATGTCCGAACACATTGTTCAAGCTTAATTTGTTCAGGTAAAGTCTAGATGCTCTCAGCACAATGGCCTGCTATTCCGTATGACAACCGGGCGGGATACTAGCTTATGTTTAATTATATCCGGATCTAAATGTCTAAGTTGAAGTCAGAAAATTATTTAAGTCATCACTTGTATGTTTGGACTAGATAGATGTATCGATGCGCGACATTGCCTGTCATCTTAAATCTCCAGTTAACCAACTACGAAGACAAAAGCTAATCCCCGAGCTTTACTCGTTAACAAAATGATATTATTTTATAAAGCTTCTCCTTGATTACTTCTCATTTCTATTAAATTAATAAATTTTCTAAACAAACACAAGGTTAATTAAATTAAGAAATACCAGTATTAAGCTGTTTATATAACAATTTGATTATTTATAACGCTAAATTTTACCCACCTCTTCATTTACGTCTGCGGAGGGACTTCGGTTCCCTCTGTATTTTATACCGTATGTTCCATGGGGAGTGCTCTGAGGAATTGTTCGAGATGATACCAGCATCTCGTTTTTACCATCGCACCGCCCGCCACCGGAGTAGAGTTCATCCATACTACCTGGAGCCACTGCGGTCATCCACAGTGCGTTTCCAGAGATCTTTTTTGCCACGTACCATCCGGCTATGGAATGAGCTCCCCTCCTCGGTGTTTCCCGAGCGCTATGACATGTCCTTCTTCAAACGAGGCTTGTGGAGAGTATTAAGCGGTAGGCAGCGGCTTGGCTCTGCCCCTGGCATTGCTGAAGTCCATGGGCGACGGTAACCACTCACCATCAGGTGGGCCGTATGCCCGTCTGCGTACAAAGGCAAAAAAAAAAAAAAACGTAGAAAGTGAAAATATTTTTGAATAATAGAATGCTAAGGAGTTATTTAAGGTGCCAAAATCATGCTTTTTAACCGACTTGTATTGATCTTAGCGAGATGTTAAATAGATAAATGGACTAACTAACACTGAAAAAATTTTTCAAATCCGACCAGTAGTTCCTGAGATTAGCGCGTTCAAACAAACAAACTCTTCAGCTTTATAATATTAGTATAGATGAATATTTTACGAGTACTAGTGTTGCTCGATTTACTTACGATTAGATGAACAGACGCGATTAAAGGCTACGCGGTGTTAAGTGATCACCGAAATCCGGTGAGGTCTTAATCGTTTTGTATGACAGGGGTGCAACCTTCTGGCGCGCAAGAAAGATTGTTAGCGCGGTAGAACAAGGCAGTACGGTACCTATATCGCTGGCTTTTTTTTTTGTTGCTTAGATGTGTGCACGAGCTCACAGCCCACCTGGTGTTAAGTGGTTACTGGAGCCCATAGACATCTGCAGCGTAAATGCGCCACACACCTTGAGATATAAGTTCTAAGGTCTCAGTATAGTTACAACGGCTGCCCCACCTTTCAAACCGAAACGCATTACTGGTTCACGGCAGAAATAGGCGGGGCGGTGGTACCTACCCGTGCTGACTCACAAGAGGTCCTACCACTAGTAAAGAGGTCCTACCACCAGTAAAGGCTTACAATATCAATGAAAGAAACAAAAAAATCCAAGTCGTAAAGGCGTCTTAAAATCTGACGAGATCATTTACAGATTTAAATGGTAAATTACAAAAAATAAAGTCTGAATTCTGAAATTATTAACGCAGTAGCTATTAATTTAGAATCTAGATCAAATCTAATAACAGACTGTAAGTCACCTAGATAATTAATGTACGTTGGAGAAATTCTACTTTCGACATGTGTTTTACAATGTATAACGGTGCGGGATCAGTCATAAATTCCATTAAAACACTTTAAGATCAGACACGCATTACCAATCATTTTTATGTCATTGTGCACTGTCATTTCAAGAGCCATGTAGGGACACAGTTTGTTATGTAAACCAAATTGTTCGTAGTCCATAACATGCGGCCGCGCCCGAAAGCTCCGTTGCTTTTTACTTTTTAAGTTCAGTCGCGAATAAACGCTCCGATTAACCAGTTGTGCTATTTAATTATCTCACTTCCGATAACGCCCTGAACCATTATTGACCACTACCAAAATAACTCCTGAAGCCATATTCAGGATTTCAGAAGCTGGTCAAATTGTTATGATCACCACTTTACGATCAGCAATCACAATTTTGAAGTCGTCGCGGCCTAATGAATAAGATGCCCGGTACATTCATATCGACCGATTTGAGTCCCCCAACTAGGTGTCAACCAAAAATGTTTAATACTAAAATATAATTCGATTCGTAGAATTTTGTCAGAATAATGACATTTTTAATTTGAAATTAATTTGTCAGTGGCACTGGTGGCAGGACCTCGTGTGAGTTCACACGGGTAGGTACTACCACCCTGTCTATTTCTGCCGTGAAGCATGAAGCAGTAATGCGTTTCGGTTTGAAAGGCAGGGCAGCCGTTGTAACTATACTGAGACTGATGTCTATGGGCTTCAGTAAGCACTTAGCACCAGGTGGCCTGTGAGCTTGTCCACGCATCTAAGCAATAAAAACACAACACTGCACGAGGGCGAGTTGCCAGTATCACTGGTATCAGCCGCATGACTGACAGAACGATTTAGACTCTCGGCTTGCGCAGTCGTGAGCTCGATGTAACAACACTCAGTAAAATTTTTAAAACGTTAGTCGTCGGGTAGTATGTTTTATTTAGTGTGTTAATGTTAAAAATTCACACACATTATAGAACCAATATTTGGGCGAAATCTATTGGATTTAGAAGCAATCAAATTGCCACTTGGTCTCTGGACAACAACAAAGCAAGAACTATAAGCAACATGAAGTTTACTCACGTCCCTTTCCGTGTAGATTTGTGTAATTACCTGAAAGCAGAATACAGATCGTTAGAAAAATGCAAGTTTATTTTTAAAAAAACTACTCTAGAGATTTTAAGATAAAATATCTTTGAGCTGATTGAACGGAAGCACTCACAGCGTAAGGTAGATCTGAGCAACTTCAATCACTCAGTATATTTAGTACATTTGTGATTAGATAACGCATTACCCCCAGGTGAGCCGTAAGCTACATCATCGCATCTACACTAATAAAAATACAAACACAATAAATCAATAAAGCAACAGATATACAAGAGTCAAACATTTTTTCATTAACTTCGAGTCGTCGGTAATCCGATTATCCGGGCGAAGTGGGCGTCAATAGCCGGCGATTATCGTTAACCGGTAACGACCGGATACGACCCGGTTTACCGGTAATGCGCTCGGGGACATTTGCATTGAGTACCAATTGTGCTATTGAACAGGTTAATTTGGAAGTTATCGATTTATTTTAAATAATTTCATGATTAGAAAATGTTTAACGTAGAGGGTTCACTAGTGGTCTGCTATCAATATTGCTAATGATGATTGAATTGAGTATAATACCGATTGGTATTTCGTAGTTATCCGAGATAGTATTTAAATTTTGTAAGTAGTTAAGACAAGGGCGTAAAGGATATATTTTTACTGAAGTATTGCGAGTTCACACGAGTCGTAAACATAATAAAAACGCTGATATCAATAAAAATTTTCTTGTAAAAAATTTGACGGTAGTTAGTGCAAAAATTAAATATCTATGAGTAAAACCGCGTAAAAGTGTAAAGTAATCGAAACATCGGAATATAATAACCGCTAGTTTAGACCTTAAAAAGACTCGTAATTATAATAAAAGAAACAGAGTAGCTCTTCCCAATCTGACCTAATCACATCATCTATAGCTTAGTTTTTCTACTGACTTTAATCTTGCGGGTTCGTTGACCACATCCAATACAATTTTTTTCATTACCGACCAAAGCTATCACGATATATAACCTCACCAAAACGACAAATATCGTTTTCCATTCACGATAACGTTGTAAAATTCTGTCTATTCGGTTCTTGGAAACTTCGCCGCGTTCACGAAGGAATCCATTACAATATCGTGGTGACATTATTGAGACATAGAACTCGTATGAAGATTGGTGGCCTCCGAGGACAGAATGACAGACGACCTGTATCACACCACCAGAGCTAATGGAAAGACGATGGTCTCGTCTATAAAGCTTATAACCATTATTTTATTCTTGATAAGAATATATTAGACTCCTGCCGTCGATAACGGAATAAGTTTTTCGACATTTTAGATCAAAAAGCACTTTTATATTGGTCAGAGAACTCAGGGCTGGCTCCCCTTTTTTTAAAATCCATACATAGGTAAATGAACTATGACAAGATATGGGAGAAACAGATCCGCATATTCTATAATAGTACCGGGAGTTTTAACGTAAATTATTTTTTCTTGAATTCGATGCACAGACGGCCTACTAATGAAGCCTAGCACAGAAAATTTTTTTTGCAGAAATATTTGTTTTGTTTGAGGTCATATAATATATTAATTATTCCCACAGTGACAGCCCTACGGTTTTATAAAACAGCACACATCAGGCGGCTGTGTAGCACGCGCTGATCTATTCATGCAACCTCAGACTCAACTTCAACCTCTATTCATGCACCTCAGACTCCCAATAATCGTGGACAGTAGGTAAATCTAAACGATTCTTCGGTGACATTTCGTGGAGCCGAGATCGAGGCCACGGAATTGACCTGCTTGTCGAACAAATAAAGAAAAGCGACACCAACGAAACACGTTGTAACGGTATCAAACAGGGTGTCCAATTTAAGAGCGGATAGCGATTTCTTTATTTTTTGTTTTGGATTCTGATTCACGCACCTGATAGTTGAATACGATTTTGAACACGGCTTTAATTTCATAGTTAGTAGTAATAAGTTTTAATAATGAGCGCGCTGGTGCACGAACTTGATACTTGGTGAATATCCCAAAAAAACGCTTCATTCGCTGCCATTTTGGAAATGACGATAATATATTTTATAACTAAACGTACTAAAAACAAATTTACGACTTATTATTCTCAGTATTTGCACTTTTCATAATTTTCAGTTTAGTTCCCAAATAAAATTCAAAAGTTAGTTCTCAAATAAAATTCTCGTGATCACTTTTGATTTAAACCAAAGTCAGTCACAAGTAACGGTCCACGGCGTGCGAGCATCTCCGTGATTCACTGCACCTCTATCCACTATCCTTTTCACTCTCGCTATCACAAAACTAATTGAAAGGAGACAAAAGTTGTACAGTGACAATGGGAGACGGCGGCCGGTCTGTAAGCACAGCGTGAGTTATTGAATTAAATCGTGCTTCGTGGGTCGACATGCATTTGGGTTAGATTTGGTTGATGACATTTTGAGTGTGTCACCGTGGCACGGAATCAGACTCAAATTTTTGAATCTATTTAAATTTTTTGGAACAAAGTTCCTTAAGGGACTTTATTAAGTAAGATTTTTACTATTTATGTATAGTCTTAGTATGATGGCTATACAGTGTCTAATATATAGTCTACGTGATGATGGCTATTATTATTATTATTCATATAAATAGCTGTTTCTTTGTATATTATTAATATAATTTTTTTATAAAATAAAGTTGATAACTTTGTAGTTTTTTTTTATCAATAAAAAAATCATAATAAAAAATGTATACCCGAACAATTATTTTCTTTATACCTCGAATAGAACTTAAAATTAATATTTTTATAATAAGGAACTTCGTTCCTATCCAGTGTCCCACGACACCACGCATCTTTTTTTTATCGACATTTTAACTTTATTAGGCTTTCAGTCGAGCCGGACTTGGACTAACTGTTGACTGGTTACCGGAAATCAATCTGAATCTTATTTTAACAGTCCTGCAGAAGAAAAATAAGCAGGATGGAACAGATCTGTGCATGAGTTTCAAAAATAATATTTATGAGCACGTGAGGTGATATATTTTCCTTATTTAAGAAACAATCAGTATTTCCATAATTTGTTAAACATAAGTACACCAATAAACAACTAACTAACAACTAACAAAACACACCAGCAGATAGTGAACATTATCAAGTAGATAATTAACATTGTATCCAGATGAGGGATGTTTCGTTCAGTTGAGTATATCTACTTCTTTCATATTTCTCTTGAACTAATATATTTTTTTACCGTATTAATGTAAATAAAGACTCCGTCGACGAAGCTAATGAAATAAAATATTAGTTTTATCTCAACATTTTCAATTCGCGACTCAATTCAAACAGTCTGCTACAATAATATTATTATAATTTGTTTGATGCATTTTGGAGCAGTTGGCGGAGAGCCAGTCGGTAAAGTATATTATTTTAGTTGGTTTGGGAAATTAGAAATTTTGAGTTAAACTCTATGTTAATTCATGTGAATCAATGAAAACCTTTAAAAGCACATTCCGCTTGTGGCATTGGCCGTTTATGCAAGAGGACGTACGTTCGAAATAAGCAATTTTTAACTATTTGTAAAAGTCAAAATACTAAATCAGTTCACGTATTTTGCTCAAAGTTGCTCACGGTTGGCAACCGATTAGAATCAGCATTGTTAACAGCATAGACCAACCACATGTATTTAACACGAGTGTGAGCTAGCTTTTTTATGGTGCCCTATTTGAAGACTGGTTGAAATTGGTTCATTATTAAAATTAACGTAAAAATTGTTATATATTAAAAATTGATTTTCTTAATCATGCAGAGAAAGTCGTCGAAGCCACTTCCTCCTACATGTCTCTCGTCGCCCGGAAACTAAATGTCCTTTTTTTGCCTGAACAGAATCAGGATATCACGCCACTTCAATCTGATTGCTAACATGGGGACAATGCAAGTAGGACATCAAGGATTAAAACAGTAGCTCCTGGCTGACGAGAGAAATCCAAAGTCCAAAGGAAAATGACAGTAATAAATTGAGAATGAGCACAATAGCTGACACAATAGCTGTTGAGAACTAAAGTAATATCGTACGAAAGACGTAATGTATAGTCTTGCATTCGGAATCTTTTAACATACACAAAACTAAACATCTAATTGTTTCATTTCTAGATTCAGTGTGATTACAATTTACTTTTTTCTGGTAGCATGATATATAATATTTTACCTGTTAGGTGGAGGAGCAATATTAACACAACCTTCGCGATCGCAATTACTTTACGTGGTTTGTATCTACGTCATATATTTCAAAATAAAGAATAAACATAGAATGTTATGTTTCCCGTCTCAAATCTGCGACTAAAGAGACATCCAAGACGTCGCTGGACCAAAAACAATAAAAATGAACATAACAAAAATAATTCACTTATAACGTTAGATTCTGACTATGAATTCTGCTCTAAAAATTTCAGCTCAAGTAATACAAAAACATTTTATTATTATTTGCAAAGCAATTAGACTGATGGTACTCAGGATTCGAAATTATATTAAATTTCGTAAGTAAAAGTTATTCGGGATTCTTTCAGAGAGAAATATAATGTTTATATCTCGCATGGATGGGTTTGGTTTATATCATAGTACTGCCACTTTGACGAGAAATCATGTTATGGGGGAAACATTGAGATTTTCCTATTACAAAGGGAAGAATTTCAGTGGATGAAGTAATCGCTAAAAAGCGATGACAAGCCAATACAAAGGTGGCAAAGCTCCTCGATGCTATCGGCGATAAAAAAAATAAAAAATATATCGAGAAATGGAAATAGCGATCTTACTTAACTGAAGTCGCTATGATAGTGTTCAAAATCATAGAATATTCATCATGTCTAAAACTATTATCAATGTGCGAGAATACAGCTCGTTTAGGAGCCTAGAAGTTTACCGTAACATGCAGCAGTACCCTAATAGCAATAAACCAGTATAATGCAAGCGGCGCTCGCCACCTTGTATTGGCTACTGGCCAGCTATTTTACCAGGGGAGTATTGAACAGCATTATTAAATACTAGCTGTACCCGTCCGCTTCGCTGAGCATTTAAAATTTACATTATTATTTCTCACCCCCAAAAAGATTCTCATCACTAACGCCCCCGCAACTGGTGTAGGAAGTCATATAAATATTAGCCTATCCATTAACTACATGTATTTTCTACATGGATACCAAGTTTCAAGTCAATTGGGTGTATGGTCCAGTAGTTATAACGGAACATCCGTCAAAACCACTGTAGATTTATATATTAGTATAGATAATGTAAATCTGATAGCACATACAAAAAAATTAAAGAAATATATTTATCGAGGTGCTAAATACATTTTTGGGCTAGTAGTTGGATTCGAGAGATCATTACCCAGCGTGTTGAGTTTACGGGATGGTCTGCGGGAGTTGAATTCACTAAAGAATCACTGCCACTAGGGCGAAGTCTCACCTGTGTATAATTAGTAAAACTATCGATTAACCAATGACAGTTCCCAACACGCCTACGTTGTTCAAGATAAGAAATGAGATATAAATAGCATAAATAGGGTGAGAATATCAAAGCTATGGCTTACAAAGAGTAGTACCAATCTCAAGCTATTACTAAATAGCTTGAGATTGATAACCAAATCTTTCAATATCCATTAACAAATACCTGTATATTATTGCCATATTAACTTTCCTAAAATTTATAGTATCGGTAGAATGACAAGCCTACCAGTTGAACCCAGATTAGATCGACCCCCCAGCATAAAACCACTAAGTACACCCCTGTCGACCGCACGCATACAATAGTCGTTCACCACGTGTTTGGAAGACGGAACATATTTGTAGGCATTCGAGAGGTGTGGCTTAACGTATACTCAGACCACAGTCTTCACTAGGACCAGGTTCGTTCGAGTGTGGTGCTTACTAAAGTGTTTACGTTCGGTAAGTGGTCAATAGACAGTCAAGTGGTACATTTTATGGAATGGAGGTAAGGTGGAAAAGTTCTGCATGTGATGCAAGATGTGCTAAGCTGGTTGAAAGACCAGATAATCTAGTTGTGACCCTAACAATACATTGTACACAATACTGAATGATCTATTGGTGCTGATCTCGCAAATGCTTTGGAGTTTAACACGCTGAACGCTTTTCGAAGCATCGGTGGACTAGCGTACTATATATAGTATTTGGACCAGGCCAAAATCAGGGAATCTGTAATTTATATCAACTAGAAATTATCATTCTAAAATTTATAAAATGCGATAATTTGCACTGTAGATTAAAATTAGCGACTTTTACCGTGTAATTTTTAAGATATTTTAAAAGGCTATAAACCTTGATAAGAACTACGAGTTTCTATAGGATTTGAAAACCACGCCGTTTGGGCCACCTAAATGGCCACACGTCTCACTTCCATACGCATTTTGTTTAATAGCTGCAATCTATGGCTTGTAGGAAGCGTTTACGTTGGAAGCTTTACGCTGCTCACGGGTGACTCTCATAGCCGTAACGGTTCAATACGACAAGGCTCACCAGTGAACATTTAATGAAAATTACTCGATTTTTCATATAGCGTTCAAAGTGTTAAATAGCCAATGAATACAATAAACCCGTAACTGACTTTGAGTGGTTACGAAAGCCCGTGGACAACGCAATGCGTATACGCCACCCACTTTGAAACATGAGGACTAAGTTTCAATTTGTAAAGCATAACAGTTGGCCCACTCCTCAAACTTCAGAAATGGGCAGGGTTGTGGTATCCACCCGCGCGGGCTCAGAACACGCCCTGATAAACGCCCTGATAACGCCCAATAAAAATAATTAAATTTAAATGTCTCCTCTAATTCTTTTAGTTGTGTTGATTATTGTTTGCAAATCATCCATCTTTATATATTAGAGACTATTTTTGTCTGTTTTGTCCGGAAGACGCCCTCCATAAGATGCTCGTGTCCATTACAAACATCGTAATGTGATACGTAGCATTGTTATAATATTATACAAATATTGCCATTTCTAATTTTCCCGGTTCATCCTAATAACAAATCCTTTTAAGATAAGTAGTACTTGCGTAACAAATAGAATATACATAATAATATGTATAACAAAAACGTGTGCCGCGAACCTCAATATATTTTCACAAATTTTCATTTTATATAAAATATGTGCGTCAAGCTTCGCATTTAATCTCAAAATTATTCTAAATGATTCTTCTACATGAATAAAAGGTTAAATTTCAAAAGTAGATCGGTAAACCGAACCGAAAATAAATAATAGTTTAAAAAAACTAACAAAATACGCTTTTATAGAAAATCCAACTAAAATACAGATATATATTTTTTTATTGGCCTTGTATGCAGACGAGCATACGGCATACTGATGGTGAGTCGTTACCGTCGCCCATGGACTTCAGCAATGCCAGGGGCAGAGCCAAGCCGCTGCCTACCGCTTAACACTCTCCACAAGCCTCGTTTGAAGAAGGACATGTCATAGCGCTCGGGAAACACCGTGGAGGGGAGCTCATTCCATAGCCGGATGGTATGTGGCAAAAAAGACCTCTGGAAACGCACTGTGGATGACCGCAGTGGCTCCAGGTAGTATGGATGAACTCTGATGGTAAAAACGAGATGCCGGTATCATCTCGAACAATTCCTCAGAGCACTCCCCATGGAACATACGGTACAAAATACAGAGGGAACCAAAGTCCCTCTGCAGACCCAGAGGTTCCAACCGATCCGTGAGAATGGGATTATCGACAATCCGAACGGCCCTTCTCTGTATGGAGTCAAATGGAAGAAGCTGGTATTTGGGAGCCCCGGCCCAGAGATGGGAGCAGTACTCCAAGCGAGGCTGGACTGGTGCTTTGTAAAGCAAAAGCCTTTGTCCAGGCGTGAAGTACCGCTACGCTCTGTTGAGGACTCCCAGCATTTTGGACGCCAACTTGGCTTTGCCTTCTAAATGACTCCGAAACTGGACATCGCTCGAAATGTCGACCCCAAGTATCCCGACACTCTCGGAAGGTTGCAGGGATAATCCTTGGAATTGCGGCGCCATGACAAAGGGTCCTTCTTCGCAGTGAATAAAGACTGAATTCGCAATGAATTTTAATATATTTGAATTAAAAATAGTTTAAGAAAAAATGATTTTATTGTAAACAAGCGTTCGGTGCATGGCATAAGTAGTTATAAATATTTTATGAACAGATATGAGTAGAAGGGTTATTTTGATAATATCCTGAAAAGTGAGTTTGTTAGTTTTTTTTAACTATTATGTATTTATTTTTCATTTTTTAGTTGAATTTCAATTTTTTTAATATTTTTTTTCTTCAATTTTTTTTAAATGTTGATTTGTCATCGGTCCTTAATAAATATACCAAATGTCGAGTTAATCTGACGTTTTGAAGGGGTTCAAAATCATGTTCAAAGATTCCGTTACATACGTCTGAAGCTAATAAAAGCGTATTAAAAAATACATATATTTATTAACTTCACGCAATAAATATTATTTATCACAGACTTAAATTACCATGCCTATGCCCTAATATCAAAATATATTGAAATAAACACATACATACATACATAATAAATAGTAAAACGAACAAACAAGTTTATTAGCTCAATTTAATCCAAGTTCTTTGTACTCAGCCGGGTGACTGTCGCTCTGTACACAAGCCTTATAGAACATTGAACTGTGTTTACGACGGTCGGAAAATCAACACGTATGTGCTAATCATCACAATGATACGAACTTTGTGAGTGACGTATAAACATCTACTTATTAGAGTTTTCCACGCATGTATGTATATCCCGTTCTATAATCTAAAAGCAAAGTTTATTGGAACGAAGTTCCTTATCGCGCGTTGTGAAAGGGGGCTAGACGGAAAAAATTCTTACGAAAAGTTGTCACGACACTTTTTAGATCCGTCATTCTGACCAATCAACGTGTAGGCGCTTATCGCGTGACATTGCTCGTATCCGATTGGTCCGCGTAATGAGTACAGTTTCTCGAGATAGCGTTTCAACAATAGTAATTTAGTTCATAGTATTGTTTTTTTCTTCTTCATAATGCCGTAATTTATTATTATAACTTAAAAAAAAAATTACAATTCCTTCACTAATTAATCGAAAGGAACTTCGTTCCATCCGGGTGTCCCTTGACACCTCTGTTTTTATATATTCATTGTTCATGTACACATCCTTGGACCAATAAGTAAGACGTCCGTACGTGTTAATCACGTAATGAAGGGGTGCAGCATCTTATTGGAAAATGTTTTGACGTAGAATTGTTCTTAGGTATAATATTATAAAGTAAATTTCTGCTTTAATTTGTAATCATATTTTTATAGCTTTTATAGCACCTGGTGTTAAGTGGTATCCAGAGCCCAAAGACATCTACAACGTAAATGCACCCACCTCGAGACATGAGGTCTCCGTTTTTTAACAGCACAACGCTATCCCGCCCCTCAAACCGAAACGCATTGCTGCTTCACGGCAGAAATAGGCAGGGTGGTGGTACCTACTCGCGCGGACTCACAAGATGTCCTACCACCAGTCAAAACAGTAATAATCTAGCCTTTGATATATTCGCTCCTAATATTCAAGTCTGTATAATTAACGGACTACAGTTATAGAAGAGCATAAAGGTAGACACGTGCTAGATACGTATCTGTATGATTTGTTTACACTACATTAATGAAACTTCGGCCACCGGCTAAAAAAAAGAAACCTATGAGACACCGATTTTGTTATCTTCAGCTACATATAAAGCAAATGAAGTTCTTTTATTACAAGAGTGACAGATCGGATTATTTTAAAAACGCTCGCACAGTCTTCTAATATGATTTTTAAAACGTTTAAAATTTACATCGCTCAAGAAGACAAATTGAATGATCAGTTAAATTAAAGTTTCATTTTAGTCACGTACTTTATTTGATCCAAAATAATTTATGGAACTTACAGTTTTCGTGGCCACATGTATTTCATCTTTAATGTGGCAATTACAAAACAGAAACATTAAAACGAATTTGGTTATCAATGTGTTAAATAAGATGTATTTACTCGTCTAAAAATTTTTTAATTGTAATATTAAATATTGAATTAATGCTCCACATAAATTAATTTTTTGCAAATTTTCACGTAGGTATAAGTAATTTGTATTTCGTAGATAATACTAATATATCAATCGTGAACACTGGTAAACATTAGTTTATTTGACGTACTGAACTGACACACACACACACACACACAACACAACTGAAAACAATCCTTCTCTCGAACATTCTATTTAGCGTAATTAAAATATTTTAATAACCTAAAATAAGACAGACCTCTTAACATCTCTTGTCTTAAAATCTCTTGCGTTATACGCCCACACATTCAGTGGAACGGGCAGACTGTAAATCATCAGACTAAATACCTCAGGTCATTGACATTCGTATGCTAATACCAGAGTCATTGTTTCAGGGCGGTCACTCGAGACGGGTCGTGAATTGTAATCTTAATGTGAGATGTATCATCACGCTGGGCTGATACTGGATCCACGGAGGAATATGAAAACTATTGGGCTAACACTTCACCTGATGAATATTAAGACGTCAAGCCTGACAGCGCCGGCAGGTTTCAGTGGCCAGCGAACCTAACCTTAACCTACAGTTATTTTATTCTTCACTCAAATTTTAAAAAAAGATGTGTGATGTCGTTGGACACCGGATAGAAACGAAGGACCTTATTATAAAAATATTAATTTTAAGTTCTATTCGAGGTATAATGAAAATAAAACTGGAGGTTTCGCAACAACCCACGGTCATTCGGTAACGTGCGAACTTATTGTGGTACGCTTCATTCACGGTTGTTTGTATAAGAGTTAGTGTGTTGCACAGACGAACGCTCTGAGATCGTGGTCAATGAATGATAAAAAAATATGTTATTTTTTGTACGGTATTACAAAGTTAAGTCGTACACTGTGTGCATTACTAATAAAAATCTTACGTTACGGACGTTTTTTCCCGGTTAGGGTACCCCTCCGCATCGTCCCATAAGGAACTTCGTTCCAAAAAACCTTGGAGAATGTAATTTTTGTTCTGTCCGCTTTACAATAAAACTTTCCATATTAAGAATATTTACCATACGCATTTACGTTGAAAAGTAATTTACTTACGTCTTCGATTTCACACGAGTGGACAACACAGAAAATCCCCGGGAATACGTTTAGTAGATGAGTTCGTGGTGCATTTGATTGGCTGATACTGACGTCCGTAACCATATCTACAATGTCATCCTGTGGGTTTCTAAACGACCACGGCCATGCTCGTGCCTGTACCGATTCTTATTACAGATATACGTGTAAAATCATGAACGACAACTTAGTCTAATGACACACGCTAAGTTCGTAGTGAGAAAGAGAGAGAATACACTTTATTGCACACCAAAACACAATTTACATTAAAAAAACAATCAAAAAAGCAGATACATTTGTACAATAGGCGATCTTATCGCTAAAAGCGATATCTTCCAGACAACCGTTTAATTTACAGAAATTCTGGAAAATATAAAAATATTGCAGGTATGTTGCGGTGCACTATAAGTGTATTATTACAGAAAATATATACATACAATAAACAAAATATATACCGTTTACATATAATATGAAATATATAGCTCACTGATTTATATATCAATATCTCATGTATATTGGTATATAAATCAGTATGGATGTCATGAACTTGGTAGCGTTAAAGGTCGTTCAAGGTCGCCTTCAAGAAGCTTATAAAGTACTTAGATTCTAGCATTATAAGTATTCACTGCAGACAAACAAAACATTTTAATGAAGGTATAGCAAGGCAAGCAAGCAAGAACAAGAAGCAAAGAACAACAAAATTAAATCAAACCTTGTGCCCTTAAAATGCCCTTAGAAGAAATACATAGATATTAGTAATTTGTTCAGTAACATATAAATACTAAACGAGTACCACCGCCCCGCCTATTTCTGCCGTAAAGCAGTAATGCGTTTAGGTTTGAAGGGTGGGGCAGCCGTTGTAACTATACTGAGACCTTAGAACTTATACCTCAAGGTGGGTGGCGCATTTACGTTGTAGATGTCTATGGGCTCCAGTAACCACTTAACACCAGGTGAGCCGCTAGCTCGTCCACACATCTAAGCAATAAAAAAAAAAAGTTTTGTACTTATTTTTAAACGTGATATGGCTTAGTCAGTATAGGTATAGTGCTGCACAAATATACGGATTTTCTGTATTCTTTCCTTTTATTATTCTTTATTGATATATTAAAGACATTTTCAAGGTCGCATGTGCATAACGTGATGCGTGTTCACGTAGTATAATATCATAGTCAGGTAGATACATACATTTAGCCCCGACTACTAACAATTGAGCAAAAACTTTTAACGATTCAAACATAAAACTTTATGATATCAATATCAATTAGTTATACATTTCTACGAATCGTACTTATAAGGTGAGTCGGTCAAATCAAAGGTGATTTTAGCAATTCGATTTGATAGAAATTTAAATAAAATAGCTTACAAGCTTTATATCGACAATTCATTAGATTATTTTTTTTCCTACCTAAGCTGAAAGCCTTGAGAGGCGTTAGCATCGCCTTAACTAGTAGGTGAGCTCACGGGGCTCAAACCTGATGACGTTGCTGCAAGGAGAAATGGAGAAACATCGGGACGCTTGTCAAGTCTGCCCCTCCAATAAATACTACATGACGATACACGACCATCAATGACACGATTGAGAAGAAGACAGCATCTCTTAAATAACTTTTAAGGAATAGAGATGTCACGTCTATTGCCGTATGAAATTTCAAGACAACAAAATATTCTACCACGTATATATTTTATGTACTATGTATCTCTTTTTTTTTCCTACCTATGCTGATAGCCTGGAGAGGCTATTTCAGCTTCACCCTAACGTGTGCAGGTGAGCTCACGGGGCTCAAACTGGAGTGTTGCTAACACTGACCCTAGCAAGAGTCGTGCTTCGCAGAATCTACCACCGGATCGGAAACGCGACCCATTGAGAAGATCCGGCGAGAAACTCAGTGGGCTGTGTCTGAGGGTTTATTTACTCGTCGAGCCCCTCGTCGCAAGCGACGGGTTCGACGAGGACGATGACCGGTGCTTGAGGTACCTAGAAGCACCATTCATTAGAACAGTATCTTGAAGTTACATTGGTGGCAAATTTAGTTTCTTGTGAATAATGTCTGCATCAGTTTTTCACCTTAACATTGAATAAATCCGTATTCTATAGTGATATAGAACGGTATCAGATCTAAATACTTACTGGGGGATATTGAAAGTGAGCATTGTGGTCACAGCGCGGGCTCTAGCCGTATCAGAGCTTGTCTGGAAGCGTAATTGAAAGTTCAAAGACCAAACTCAACGGTGGAAGGTTTCCATATTAATTTGGGATTACCTTTCTTTAATATAGAAGGGTCAGTCCCGCAGGGGATGGTATGAAAAATTCCTTTGTTAGATTTCAAAGTGATTTTTGGAGATATTCGGAGATTTACTTACAGTCCGTTAAACAGGGAGCACGTATTTATAAATAGTTTACGGTAATATATACGTTTTGGCAAGTAGTAGTGTGGCATCAGCTACTTATGTACCTTGAACGTATTTGAGTACGACAGAGCTACAGTGATGTAAAGTATGTGATATGCATAGCTTTTATTGAAATAGTTGTTCGAAACGGAGAGAGTTTAGACCTAACTGATGTCCGTAGTCCGTAGATATCGGGACGTAATATCGCCAGCCACCTTGAAACGTGAGGACGAACAGCTCACCGTTCAATTTCCTCATATCTCTTAAACTATTATTTTATTTATTACCGAAGTATTTTGTCTCAATAAATATCAAATACTATTTATTATGTATCTTAATAATGGCACTTGAAGAGGAAGATTTATTTCCGTAGAACAGAACAGTTGTGGATGATCGGCGCCACCGGAAATACGTCACGGAAGTATTAACTTCCTCCGCGTACATGCACCCATGATACGCATACAAATGATGTTTTTAAAACCATTGTATTTCGCAGTCATCAAATAACTGTACACGTTTTCATTGTTGTAGACGAATCCTGATTACGCAGGAGCCAGTCACTGTCATCGCCCTAGACACGTCCTTACAGGATCCATCAGATCCAATAACCTTTGCATTAGACGCTTTCAGCTCTAACACTAGAAGCAGGCTTAAGGATCCCGGTAACCGTACTCGTCGAACTCGGCAAAGAGTTTGACGTGCAACCTAATCCATGCATCAGTCCGCTGAGTTTCTCGCTGGATCTTCCCAGCGGGTCGCGATTCCGATCCGATAGTAGATTCATTCGCAAAGTAGCTGCTCTGAGGTGTTTGTCTCCTTCGGAGGCGCTCGGGCAGCTGTTAGCAAATCCCACTCCTCCTGGCTGAGCCCTTGCTCGCCCACCTGTCCTGGCGAAACTGGAAAGGCCTCCGGGCCCCAGGGAATTCTTCAATAAAAAAAATGAATAGACTTGGGACGGCTCGACTAGTGCTAAGTGATGCCCTAGACGTCGAAACTCTATAGATCATAATGTAAATCACCCCTTTTGAAATATGAGATCAAAACATTTTTTGTGTTGCATCAATAGCTGTAATATCATTCACGAGAAATAGGCAGTAAGTAGCCTTGTAACTCTGTGATTCTGGTTTTATCGACAAAAACATCAAGCCTTTCTTTGTCAGCTCAAGGTTTCGCGTATTTATCATCTAAACAAAGCTATTGTTTTGTAAATAGCGTTCGCCGACTACCTCGGCGGCACGTATGCATGAAATACGTACCACTACATACTACTGATAGTAATGTTTACACCGTTCCAACTTTGTGATAAAATAACTTTAAAAATTAATCATCCACAATAGCAAGACTAAGATGGAATTCCATCTTTGTAAATATGTGCGAATTCTTAATTAAATTTAACGATAAAAACGTAACATTTGATAACGAAGTAAATACGCAAATTTAATGAGCTTGGAGAGAGATTAAGGATTATTCGTCATTCGATTTTTTTATTTTGTGCTATTATATCTACCCTATATTTTTCTATGAAAACTATTTCTAGAATTTTACGTCTCATTTCACGTTGAACGAACCAAAAAAAACTTGAGGCCTGGCAATTAGTTGGATTTGGGTTTTCATTTTCACGCTAAGAGGATCCCATGTGTTAGATAAGCACCAACCATATGTTCGATTAAAATAGGGTGTTTAGGGAAACGTCAGAAAAAATATAAATGACAACCACGCGAGATAAAACTGTAAAAGTAACTTGGATTATAAACTTGTGGGCATATTGCAGGTAGCGTGTGCCGGGCAGGTAGGGTAGTTCGCAACAGTAGATACCTGCTTCCTGCTTCTTTGCCCCGCGCAACAGTGATGCGGTCCAGTTTTAAGATTGCAAAATTATGTACTGGCGGTAGGACGTCTTGCGAGTCCGCACGCGTAGGTACCAACCATCCTTTTTTTTCCGGGCCGGGAGCCGAACCCCTACGAGGTCCCCGCGCCTAGAGGGCGCGCGGGGTATGTGGGACTTGACGATCTGCAAGGTGTTGGGAGCAGACCGCGGGAGGTACCACCACCCTGCCTGTTTCTATCGTGAAACAGTAATGCGTTTCGGTTTAAAAGGCGGGGCAGCCGTTGTAGTTTTAAAAGTGAGACCTTGGAGCTCATGTCTCAAGGTGGGTGGCGACATATACGTTTTAGATGTCTATGGGCTTCGGTAACCACTTAAGACCAGCTAGACCGTGAGCTCGTCCGACCGTCGACCTATCAAAGCAATAAAAAAATATATTTTTATTCTGATAGTGAACGTAGGCTATAAAAGTTAGTATTCTTGTTCCTATGGATTTGAGCATTAAACCACATAATGTGGGAGTAACTTACTAATGCCTACAACTCCTAAGCTACACTTAGCCTTCCGCGTGGATTTCTAATTTCATGTAACAAGTAATAAATATTATTAAAATCACGAATATATCTTCATATGGGCAGTGAAATGCGCCATTTTATTTATAATTTAAATCTATGATAACTTAACTTTATAAATTGAATAATTCAAGTTCCAGGTTTATTGAAATGCCATCGAATTACAAGAAAACATTTCAATACAAAAAAGAAACTGATAAAGGCAGAAAAAGACACTAGCAATTAATATTCCTGCATTAATATACAATTTCATTGTTATTTAGTGTGGTGTTATTGTTAATATATATACGTTTGCACCTGTTTCAATATGTAAGAGGATCTATTTAAAATGTCGCAGAAGGTCGAATAACATTGTAAGAGCTGACTCATTCATTTCTGTGAGTGATAAGTACGTAAAAATAAATCTTTTGTATTTACGTGTTCACGATTAGCATCCAATATTGTATTACTAGAGTTAACAGCCAACTTAACTTGCTTTAAATAGTAAGTACAGTTAATATGATAAGGCTAACCATCGTCATTGGTGAGAGAACACGGGCACCTCACACTCATTAGTTCCTTGGTCTTGTATAACTTTTTATCACGTAATGTAATGTTAATTGTTTACGAAAGCTCATGGATATCACAATGTGAAAACCACCAAGTACCTAGAGATACGAGGTCCAACCTGATTCCTCGCCCTTATTTAATCATTTGGTACAGTTTAAAAGAATAAGATATCTGTTATTACAATAATATATTTCTGTTATTACAATAATATCGGTGGTATCGTGTACCGCAATGAAATCGGGCGAACTCTTTATCCAATCTCCTCCTACAGATCTACTTCGATACGAGGCTCAGTTTCAACGGTCCGAGGACCTCAGCTTTGTATAAATAAAAAATATATAAAAATTAATTGCTGTTCGTTAGTCTCGCTAAAACTCGAGAACGGCTGAACTCATTTGGATAATTTTGGTCTTGACTTATTTATGGAGTCCAAAGAAGGTTTGAAAGGTAGATCAATATGAAAATGCTCGGAATTAAATAAAAATAACAATTTTGTTTTCCCATTGATCTGTCCCCCGTCGGACGGATTCCTTTTGTCTGTTTTAGATTTATTTTATACAAAAGTTTAGGTATTTTATTTATCGATTGAGACACTACGAAGTCTGCCGGATCAGCTAGTGAAAAATAAATAAATCAAAAGCGTCTGTCACGCACACCGCATAACGCAGTATATTGTTTCATATTCAAATGAATGAACAACAAACGGTCAGAACGTTAATTATATAAACATGGAGACAATGGGAGACTGTCGCTTGAAGATAACGGATACATTTTCGGCAGCTGGCCCGTAAAGCTGAGGGCACACTAGCCCTCAATGGGACATTATTCAGAAGCATAGAAGGCATCAAGATAAAAATGATTCTTGCCCTCGGCGTTTCCAATTTACTGAAGGTACTATTGCAATAATGTTTCAGTTTTACATTATATTGGTATTCCACAGTTCTATATTGTCTTATTAATAGACCTCAAGAAGAGGCTTTTAAAATGAAGATTTCAAAATAATAATAAAAATATGTGTGGTGTCGTGGGACACCAGATAGGAACAAAGTTCCTTATTATAAAAATATTAATTTTAAGTTCTATTCGAGGTATAAAGAAAATAATTATTCATTTTTTATTATGATTTTTTTATTGATAAAAAAAAAAAGACTACTTTACAAAGTTATCAACTTTATTTTATTCACAATGACTTAAAAAAATATATAATAATAATATACAAAGAAACAGCTATTTATATGAATAATAATAATAACCGTCATCGCGTAGACTATACATTAGACACTGTATAGCCATCATACTAAGACCATACATAAATAATAAAAATCTTACGTTACGGACGTTTTTTCCAGGTTAGGGTACTCCTCAGCTAGTCCCATAAGGAACCTCGTTCCAAAAAGAATTATAAAATCGGAACACATTAAATCGAGGGTGATGGCAGGTGGAACATGCGTTAGGTGTGATCAAATACAAACATGATCAGTTAAGATCATTATGATTAGCTTAACCCATAGCTGCTCAACACATAAACTGTTTTGATATATTTTTTACATATTTTATATCGTTTTTTCGCTTAATTCAGCATCTAAATATGATGTTAATATTACAATAATTCTGAATAAATCTCAATGTAAACACAACCTTACATTCTAAATAGACCTGATTGTTTTCAGAATCAGCAGAAACTTCACGGATTAGAGGCTCAGGCGTCAGAGACATACTTTAGAGTTTCCAGAAGTCAATTTGAAACAACACTGCTACTTATTTTTGGTAAATCAACGCTTTATGTGACAAATTTGTAGATTAGCTTCGGTCGGCTTTTGTTATAGATTTAAACCCAGCCTTTTTGGTATAGGGCGTAATTTTGATCCCCCGCGCGGCTGGGCGTCACCATCCTGGATATTCCTGGCGCGAAAAATTTCCTGTCGCAAAATTTTTCCCTTATTTGGATTTATAAGACGAAACAGTGTATGCGACAAAACTGAAAAATTGATCTCGTATCTCCAGATATCATCATATAGCAAGCATCAAGCGAGACGAGATATCTTATAGCTTTTTGTTTTGTCTACCTACTGCTAGTAGCCACCACAGACACTGAGCTTCCTTCAAAGCTGTGCAGTATCGATAAGTTTTTATTTAATCATAAAAAAGTCCCTGATTTTGCACAATTATTTTAATAATATTAGAACAGCTGACAATTTTATATATTGAATTAAATATGTGTACATTTAGTAGGTCGAGAACACGCGAGAATGCAGTTTCTGCATGTTTTGTGGATTAAATAACAAAGAGAACGGATTTTAAACAGTAGTTGACTTTTATAAACAACTAGCTGACCCGGCAGACTTCATAGTGCCTCAATCGATAAATAAAAGTACTAAACTTGGTATAAAATAAACTTAAAACAAACAAAAGGAATCCGTCCGACGAGGGACACATCAAAGGAAAAACAAAATGTTAATTTTATTTAATTCCGAGTATTTTCATATTTATCTACCTTTTAAACCTTCTCTGGAATTTCACAAATAATTCAAGACCAAAATTAGCCAAATCGGTTCAGCCGTTCTAACCGCGAGACTAACGAACAGCAATTCATTTTTATATATGTATGTAGATAGTTTTAGCTTAAGCATTTTTTTTATTGCTTAGATGGGTGGACGAGCTCACGACCCAGTTGGTGTTAAGTGGTCACCGGAGGCCAGACATCTACAACGTAAATGCCGCCACCCACCTCGGGATATGAGTTCTAAGGTCTCAGTTTCTACAGTACAACGGGTGCCCGCCCAATCCTTTGAACCGAAACGCACTACTGCTTCACGGCAAAAATAGGCAGGGTGGTTGGTACCTACCACCAGTAAATTAACAATTTCCAAAGTTGCATGACCATGAAAAGCAGCAATTTTTTGCAAAAAGCTTTTAAACAATAAATTTTAACCAAAAACTTCCCAAAATACATTGTCCGATTTTCGGAATTTCAATGTCAAAAACTTTTTTTTTATTGTTGTTCAAGGTCAATTACCAGTCAAATAACACACGACTACCTCGGCGTATTGAAGGACTAGTGACGTCACACTGCAACCGGTTACTGTGTCAAGCCGTGCCAGGCGCGCGCGCAGGGCTACCCAAACGAATTTCTTATAATTATTCTATAACATGTTATTTTGATCATGAATACGCATTGCAGTGTAGTACATATTATTATAAGTCATGTAATTTGTAATAAGAAAGTAGTATTAAACCAACACTCGGACAAGACAGTTGTTTTCATTCGAACTAGAAACTCCCTTCATGGCGTACCCTGCTAGGAAGAACAGAATTCTTCCTCAGAGTTTCTTGCAGCTAACCGAGGTCGTAGACATGATAGTAATCCTTTTTTTTATTCTTTTGTACAGGAATGAATGAGTTGAGCAGGTCACAGCCTACACAGTGTTTATTAACGAATCTTATAGAGGCTACGAATAGTACCGCCTTCCTGAACCGCCACGGAGTACAAAAAAGTGAAATGTAAAAATTTAATTAAATTTATAGATTTTTTCTGGCCTTCTATCCTTCTGTGCTGACTGTCCAACCCAAATAAATATATTTCGCTTACTTATTTCATTAATTTGATTATTAAATTTTCAAGTACACGTTTTAAATATTTAAGATTTTTGATATAATTTGATATTTTTGGTATAATTGCCAGCCCTGTCGGTTCATTTTACGTTTAAACCCCGATGCATTCTCGGAAAACTGCAAAAACATTTTTATTTCCCACCGAATCAATTCGCAGGACGTTTAATCGAAGCGTTTATCTTCTTGTTCGTTCTTGTTACAAATGTAAAAAGGTTTCGGTTTTGTTTCTCTACTTAACTTATTCAGGCTACCTGAGACAACCTTCTAGTACATTCTCACTCGCCTTAATACATTCAGTACTGATGCCAAGCTTGTTATCAAGGACAGACTAGTCGCCAGATGGTAAGTAGTCACTGTTGGACATGACCATCAAGAATGCCAGGGTTAAGAGATAAGCTGCTGCCTACCAGCGAAGCCTTCAGCCCGTGATAACAGCGTAATGATTGCTTACTGTTTTTGGAACGAAGTTCCTTATGGGACGATGCGGAGAGGTATCTTAATCGGGAAAAAACGTCCGTAACGTAAGATTTTTTATTTATGTACAGTCTTGGTACGATAGCTATACAGTGCTTATCGTATAGTTTACCTGATGACGGTTGTTATTATTACTCATATAAATAGCTCTTTCTTTGTATATTATATATTTATTATAATCATTGTGAATAAAATAAAGTTGATAACTTTGTAAAGTAGTTTTTTTAAATCAATAAAAAAATCATAATAAAAAATGTATACCCAAAAAATTATTTTCTTTATACCTCGAATAGAACTTAAAATCAATATCTTTATAATAAGGAACTTCATTTCTATCCGGTGTCCCACGACACCACACATCTTTTTTTATACCGCCATGACAACCTACTGAGCACAATGTGTAACGTCAAAGCCGCGTATGTAAGTTTTGTATCGCCATAATGATTTTATGCCGTGACTGGATTATCACAAGATTACTGTCAGCGCTCAGATGATTGTACGAACTACTCGAAATGACTTTGATGGATTGTGCTGCTTCCAATGAGCCATAATAGAGTCGCCCGTAATGATTTATAAAGAAATCCATACTAACACAAATACGAAAGCGAGTTTGTTTGTTTGTCACGCTTTCACGTTTTATTGTAACTACTCAACCGAAGGACCAAGAAATTCAAGAAAATGAAAAGGCGTTGATTTTCGGTCACTCTGTTTTCTTGAAGTATTCATAATGCACGAAAAGAGCCCCGTCTCACTTTTACAAACCTAAAATATAGTACATATTGTTTGTGATTGTCCAACAACACTTAAAAAAAAAGGTTTAATTGTGTGTTACGTTTATATTACAATTACTACCCCTTACTTACCCCTAAAAATTAATGGTCACTGTTGGTGGTCTAATGCCGGTATAATTGATCACAGTCTCTTACCAAATGGCAACAGCATTACCATGTAGTGTCAGGAACTGGAAACATGATGGATGTACACGCTCAGCACAAGTAATAAGTCGGTTTGTGGAATTAATGTTTGATTTTATTTTTAGTCCGACAAATAATATTTTTTTCGAAATTATAGAAAGTTATAAAAGGCGCTAAAGTATTTGGTGAGTGATGGAATGGACCGATATTGTGAAATTGTTCATAAAGGTCAAACGTTACACGCCATTTTGCGTTTCGTTTCACGCTATGTACATATGTAGATCTTTAACAATGGAGGAAATGGTGAAGCTCCAGCCAGCCATGGTTAATAGCTCGTCCTAACTGGTCCTACATGATAACGCTGGACCTCACACGGCACAACGCAAGGTTTCTAAGCTCCAATGGCTAGGTTGAAAGTATTGCGTCATTCACCATACTCACCAAAGCTTGCACCGACAAACTTCTACTTTTTACAAACTTTGGACAACTTCTCGACGGTATTGTCCAATTGGCAAAGCTTGATAGAATTGTTTGAGAGGATTCCATTATCTTGTTTTTACCATCGCAAAGCCCGCCACTGGAGTAAAGTTCATCCATAGTACCTAGAGCCACTCCGGTCATCCACAGTGCGTTTCCAGAGATCTTTTTTGCCACGTACCACCCGGCTTTGGAATGAGCTCTCCTCTACGGTGTTTCCAGAGCACTATGATATGTCCTTCTTCAAATGAGGCTTGCGGGGAATACTTAACATTAGGCACCGACTTGGCTCTACCCCTGGCATTGTTGGTGTCCATGAGTGACGGTAACCACTCACCGTCAGGTGAGCCATATATTCGTCTGACTACAAAGTGGAATAAAACAAAAGAAAGAAAGATTGAGACACAAAAGACAATAAAATAGTTCGCGTCTGATTAACGGCACGTTTTGTTCCAATCGTTATTCAAGTCTCGATGCGAAATGACCTAATGCACGAACTACGTAGTCACACGAGCTGTTAGTTTATGTCGCTTTAACGGTAACTTTAGCATTTACAGATACATAGACAATATGTTTTTAGCGTTAAGGTGTTCATTCGTAGTTCAAAATTAAATAAAAAAAAAATCTATTCCTTTTGTAATTTATTCATTCTCTAATATTTCATTTTCGGTTCTTTGTAGTTCCACGGCTGGTCAAGTCTTGTACTCTTGAGTACAAGCCGTTAACCAGAATATAAGCTGGATGTCTTCCTCAGAAAAAATATGTAACGTGTACAAATTTACTAAGACAAAAGTTTCTATCGTTAATTTAATTTAAAGGGCTACAAGGGTTTTTTTTTTCATTTTTTTTATTGCTTAAATGGCTTGACGAGCTCACAGCTACCTGGTGTTAAGTGGTCACTGAAGCCCATAGACATCTACAACGTAAATGCCGCTACCCACCTTGACACATGAGTTCTAAGGTCTCAGTATAGTTACAACGGCTGCCCCACCCTTAAAACCGAAACCCATTACTGCTTCACGGCAGAAGTAGGCGGGGCGGTGGTACCTACCCGTGCGGACTCACGCGAGGTCCTATACCACCACTAAAAGAGGAGTCGCGTGCGGAACCCGCCATTTCGTGTGTTCAGAACAACCGCATTACGATTCAATGGGCAGTTAGAATAATGATAGTTTTGGATAAATGACCGACCGCAATAAGAATAGGAAACAATTGGAAAGTTTCTTGTTTTATCGAAATCGTGAGGATAAAACGTTTTTTGCTGTACTTATTTGAGTTTCTTATGACGAGAAAGGTCAAGTGACATTTTATTTAAATAGAAGAAGGTCTTTAAGTGATCGGTCTCTCTCGCATTATGTTACTATTTTATCTTTCTTCTATATGTCTATTATAATTACTAGAGGTAAAGTATGCTGATAACCTTCTCGGAAAATTATCGTATTGCCATCATGCCATGCCATCCATATTCTTGATGCACATGCAGTGAAATACTCAAATTAGTCGAACGTGTTGTTTGTGGAAATGACGTCCAAAGATTCCATTGCGCTCTCCTTAATGAACATTTTTCTGAACGACACAATGCAAATCAAGTGAAATATAACAAAATGACTACCCTGCAATTACTGCAATACTGGATGGGAGTCGTTTTACTTTTGATTTCGATTAAATTTCATAAAACACATGTAACCACTTATTTCATAGCCTCCGAATTTCCCAGAGAAAACTACTATAAAACAAATTTTCCTCAATAACGTGGAGAGGATAAGACATTGAGTGATGGGGCAACACCGCCACATGTCAGTCGAGGCGGGAAAAGTTTAATTAACTCGCTCCCTACATCGATAAAAGTTTTAACTGTTTTTTATTTTGTCCTGTCTACGCGTGTTCACGAACTATTTTCACGCTAAGAGAAGTAAAATTATTTCGTAAAGAAAATGAAACAAGCAAAAATGCGTAATTACTAGAGTGTTTTTGTATGAGCCAATTAACTACATATGTGTTTTGAAGAGCACGATAATTGCAATCATAAATCGTTCAAGACTTCCACATTATGAGACGTGAGCTTCAGCAACTGCTTAATCCTAAGTGACACGTGAGCTTGACTGTCTGTTACACTCATCGGTGTTGCCAGGTACTAATTTTTACTGGTGGTAGGACCTCTTGAGTCCGCACGGGTAGGTACCACCGCCCTGCCTATTTCTGCCGTGAAGCAGTAATGCGTTTCGGTTTGAAAGATGGGGCAGCCCTTGTAACTATACTGAGATCTTAGAACTTATATCTCAAGGTGTGTGGCAGTATTTACGTTGTAGATGTTTATGGTCTCCAGTTACCATTTAAGACCAGGTGGGCTGTGGGCTCTGCCACCCATCTAATCAATAAATTAAAAAAAGGTAACTAATGGAAAATATCAAACGTATGTATACAAATACATTTGTGTTACGTACTCAATAACTAAAACCTTTAGAACTGTCAACCAGAATTACTAATTACCTACTTAACGTAAGAGACGCGCCGCCGCAACCAGCCCGGTACAGACATAATAATATCTGTCTCTTATTATTTACAACTTTCATTCGAATTTCTTTTTTTCTTTTTTTAAATGACCGTTCGTAATTGAATTAGTAGTTGCGGCCGGCTGCTTGGAGAAAGTCGCAAGTCGCCGCGACCCACTTCGATCGAGAAGGGCTCGGACGGTGTCATGTTATTGACATTGTAAAACTTAAGCACAATGTTCTCTATTATAAAAAAAAAAGAACTAACCTAACCTAAAAGTACATGTTATTATCCGCAACATGCTTCGTCAGATTACAGAAATGGAGTTATCAGCAACATGCTTCGTCAAAAAGTACAATACTTACCTTCAGCTACAAGCGTTGTCATAAGTAATATAGGTCCACGCTAACAGCAATGCGCGCGTAGGCATCGGCTAGTCAAATAAGCCACTCTGGATCGCACCCGGCCCGAAAGTACCCATTACGTTAGCTGTTCTCTGTGTGTGTCCCTGCATAAGCCTACGGTTCCAAAAATGTCTCTGATGAAAGGTGAAAGATCCAAAGGTCAATGATATTCAATCAACAGTAGCCATGGGCAGCGAAATAGACGTGAGTTTGGAAGTAGCACATCACCATTGAGACAATAGCGCAATATCCCTAGCTGATCGAGTTAGCCATCAAAATTAAAGTCAAGTAGTCCCAGTAAAAAATCGGACGCTAACAGAAACAGAATGTGGATATTTCTTTAAATATCTATATGTTAATACGTGAAGCAAAAACTTTGTACACCTTTTTACGAAAATTGCGCGGACGGAGGAGTATGAAAATTTCCACACTTATAAAGAATATAGAGAAGAAGTGCAAAATTATCATTTTAAATGAACCGCACTGATGATGACAAAGGTGCATGGATGATCTCGACTCCTATTTCAAGTAATGCAACAGGAATCAAAATCAGGTTTATGTTCCACAGAAAGTCCCAGACCAGTGATTATAATGTAGTAAATGTATTATTTATTAGCTGATATAATCTATATATTAATACGTAAAGCAAAAACTTTGTATCCCTTTTTACGAAAATTGCGCGGACGGAGGAGTATGAAATTTTCCACACTTATAGAGAATATACAGAAGAAGTGCACAATGCTAATATTTTTTTAAAATAATGCATAAAAAATACAATAAATCGATAAAGAAAACATTACACACACTACATACCATGTATTTGACGCACACACATTGGGTTATTCAAGAAAAGAGCATATTCTTATCTGAAGGGTAGGCAACGCACTGGCGTAAACGCTGGTGACCGTGGGCGGCGGTGAATCACTTACCATCAGGTGACCCGTCTTGCTCATTTGCCTCTTAGTCGTTATAAAAAAATAATAAAAAAAAACACACGCATGCATACTATTTATTGTCAAACTTTTGTTCTTTTTGTTGTCAAATTGAGAATAGATTAAATATTGTTTGTCTTAAATATAATTTATCTATAGTGTGGTTTTGGCGAAATCTGTAATTATATTAAAGAAGTCTACAAATAATAGTGTTTGACAATAGAACCATAATAATGCTTATAAATAAAATTTCATTTAATTATAGCCGAATTTCGACTACTGCGGGACCACTTTTTCTTTAAATTCACGTCATACAAATAAACAACAAATTTAATTTATTCGAGAAAGGCAAAGAAATCTCTAGTGAAACTGCTTATTCTCAAAGTAAATCTTTGCGATCGATTTAATGTGTTCTTAATAAAATCCATTTCCTTTCTTATCTGAATCGGTGACCAACATGTACGCGTTATGTAGGTCCCGTTTCCATGGCTACGGTCTCGCACAGCCACGGTATTATGGAGTCGTTGACCTCTCGCAGATTGGCAACACTTTCGTTTTAAATGTAACAACATTTCTTTGACTACTTTCCGACTGACTCGCCAGGGGTCCGATCAATCGCTGGATTTATTTTTGAGAGAATCGAGACTGACAGACTGTTTATACTGGTGGTAGGATCTCTTGGAAGTCCGCACGGTGCGGGTAGGTACCACCACTCTGCATATTTCTGTCGTGAAGCAGTAATGCGTTTCGGTTTGAAGGGTGGGGCAGCCGTTGTAACTATACTTGAGACCTTAGAACTCATATCTCAAAGTGGGTGGTGGCATTTACGTTGTAGATGTCCGGTAACCACTTAACTGTGGGCTGTGAGTTCATCCACTGATCCATTCAATAAAAAAAGACAACATCGGCACTCAACAACCAGTGGCCCGTGGCAAACATAATCGGAAAATCATAGGTATTTACCATTAGAAAAATTTGGTGATTGTATTTAATAGAGGTATGTGGAATTTTATAGAAGAATAACCGGTTTTTCACAACGTGAATCGGCCGTGGCCATCGAGACCAATCTACCTAGCATTTGAACACAAACGACTTCCGCCATGAAGGACCTTCGTCGTGTCATAAAACTTATTCGTGTAAGTAATTAAGGCAGAGCTATTATTGATCAGGCACCGTCAATTATCTCTTAGGAAAGCGGGGTAACAATTATCTGATTGAAAAAGTTTTCACTTCGATACATCCGGAAGCGACAACCAAAAACGTTACATCGAGATTAGGAATCGAACTGAGCACGCGATCCGTGCGCGATTCAGACGATTGCACTTTTTCGTTTAACAACCTATATCAAACTTCCGGCGTTATGTAAATTTACGTAAGAATAACAAATTAAAATGATACTCAATTGATTCCGCGCTGTTTCCTAAAATTATTGAAGTTATACTTCTTTAGGCGCGTTATGAAAAATTGATGAGAGTGAAATTTTACGATGCGCGCGCACCGTGACACAAAATTAACAGAATGAAGTTGCCCACTAAATTGCTCATTACAATACGACCGACGTAACTTGGCGAGTCTGAATATAGGCGCAGGTGAACTTTCGCGCATGTACACTCGTAAAAAAAAGTGTTATTAGCATTCATTTTTTAGTAATATAAATGACAAAATTATTATTTAATATAATTCATACTAAATATTATTAAGTTATTAACGTTAAATGTTTATTATTAATTATTTAATATTAAAAAAAAAGAAATAAATTTAATAAAAATAAAGTATAACTTCTTACGCGTGTACTTAAGTACGCGCCCCCTTTTTTTTTGTAGTGCTTTCCGCCAGCTGTGGCGCTACTGAGCTATTGTCGCCATCAATGGGTGTGAGTGATCAGTCTTAAACTTCGCAATGCCTAATCATGAGCGTTAAATACCAAGTACTCTGGCAGTTTTCAAATAAATCGACCACGTCTGAACATACCAGTACGTACATTCATACTTCATAAAAACTGAAAACAATGGAACAGGAACTTATCGAACGCGGGACCTTTTTTTCGGGCAGGGTACCGAACCTTTTACGAGGTATCCGCTCCTAGCGGGTACGCGGAGTATGTGGGACTTAACGGTCTGCAGATGTTTTGAGAAAACCGCGGCCCAAGAATATTTTAGGCCCCTCCGTACCAAAAGATTCTTGCACTTTCTCACCCGACGTCCGATCTCCGCCCGGAACCCATGGCGGGACCTAACCTAATCTTTGGTGCATGGATTCATTGAACATTCTTATCGAATAAAATAAGAAAATTTCAATTAACGCCGATAAGTGATTGAACAGCAAGTGAACTGTCCGACCGTAATACTATACATAATACGTAACACGTATAATACGTAATTTCCAAAAATAGAATAAAAGATATTATAAAAATACAGAAAAACTAATAAAACGTCATATTCAGTATTGGCATTTGAAAATCTAAATTTCAATCACGCTTTTTTACAATAAAACTACGAATAAATAATAAGCAATAAACTCATTTTTACTTACACTATTTTTAATTCAAATTTATTAAAATTTTATTTTCTATTGTTTAGTTGGATTTTCGATAAAAGCACTTTTTTAGTTTTTTAAGCTATTACTTATTTATTTTTAATATTTTATCAATATTTTTTTTTAAATATTGAATTGTGATCGGTCCTTAATAAGTATGCCAAATTTCGAGTTAATCCGACGTTTTAAGGGGGTCAAAATCATGTTCAAAGATTCCGTTACATACTAACAACATACATACGTCTGAAGCTAATAAAAGCGCCATAAAAATGGATAAAGTAAAAGAAAATCCAAAAGAAGAAACAAAAAAGTTCCTCCTTCCTTATGGCATGTGGATAGATGGATTACTGAAGATATAACCCAAGGAGGGTTGATGTCAGGCAGGCTGCCAGTCGTAAAGCTCAGGCCAAATCCCTCTGCAGCATGAGAGGACATGCTGCGCCGACCACACACAATGTGGTATAAGGGCAAGACGAAGAAGAAGAAGATAGAACGATAGATGGTTCCGTTCCGAATAGCTGGTCGATAGATAACTTCAAAGAATAGATAGAAAAGAAGTTCACGTAACGGACATACGGAGAAATATCCACAAAGAAGTCCAATCAAGTCTTTTTGATGTCGATAAAAACAAAGTAGGTGAAAGTTTTACTCGAGTTTTAGTGTTTTTTATGAAAATTGCGCAGCTCGAAACTATAAGCATTCATAATGGTGGGATCGAGACTTTCACCGTCCACTGTACAGACGGATTGTTTTTTATTTGATTACATTTGCCGTTTACGGTTTTTCCTATTTTTGTAACTGCCACCGCTCCATAGTAACTATAATACATTTAGCGTTATATGGCGGCGTTTTAAGAGCTTTTTTACTTGTGTTTAGTTATCAAATGTTAAGCCTTAGCGTACGCCTCCAACGATACAATTTGTGCAGTTACAAACCTCCTCTAAGAATTTGATGAAGTAATCGTCATTCTAATATGATTGAAAGTTCAATCTTACATCGCAAGGAGGCGTGTACATTGTGATATTTGAAGTTGCAGTAGCTCAAACAGCTAATTTCAAAGACATATTTTTTCAGTAACAGTTCCATTTACTAATGTGGACAAAATCAGAGATTCTTAAAATAATTATCGGTGTGTATCACGAAACGAGATGTGGTAAAAATATTATAATTTAAATATTGCAAAAAACATGACTGCTCTATAAAAAAAAAGTATTATTATTTATAGTTCATGTCACTCGAGAAGATATTAGAATTCCAACGATACTCCATACATTGAAATCTGTTCAGGCTTTTGAAAGTAATAGTGGAATAAAAAAATTAACACGCATGAACCCTGAAAAAGATACACCCCTACAACCTTACTATAACTAAGGAAACTATAGTAGCAATTAAACTAAATCTAATCACCAGATTGCTCCAGCAGAGACACTAACTGCCATTAACTTTGTAGACAAGCAGCCAACCGTGAGCACTCGTGAACGCGCTTCACATTTACATGTGACTGTGAAGTCATAGGATGGCCGGGTTGTGACTTATATATATATTTTATAATAAAACGACGAGCTCTGCGTGTGACTTGTATTATTGGCGGAAGTAGTCTGACTGTATTGCCATAGATAAGGTACATTCTTTACCTGACATCTCCCCTTTTAAGTTATAGACTAAACTTATTTTTAAGGTAAGTACAATACTTTTCTTATATGACTAATTTCCTTAGTAGCTAAGACATTATGAAATATGACTGACTATTTACAAACAATACTTAAATTAATATCTTATGAACTTATGACTAATAATTACAAAAGCGTTGAGGAGGTCTAATAATACGTCCGGAACGTGTTGTTTTCGGTAATTGACTAATATCTTTTCCTTTTTTAGGTATCACTGTTTCTTTGGAGACTGGAACTACAGGTTTTAGTATGTGCTCCCGATTTCTCCTGAATATTCCTTCTGGGGACTGAATAGTATAACTACGAGGTTCGTTTTCAGCTTGTTTTATACGACCTGGAACCCATGAACTATTGGGCTTGTGTTTGAAATATATTTTATCACCAACTTGTAAATCTGACAATTGTTTTGTGTGTTTATTATAATAAAACTTTGAATATTCTTTCTGCTTTTCAATATTTTTAGATAATGTTTTAATATCGACTAGTGAAGGTGATAATTGAGTGTCTGTGACTGGTATTTTAGTGCGTAAACATCTAGACATACATAATTGTGCTGGAGAATAACCACTTTGTTTTGGTGTATTCCTGTACATAAGCAATGCAATGTAAGGATCTGTATTGTCTGCTTTACATTTATTCAATATATGCTTAACTGTACCAATTGTTCTTTCAACCATACCATTTGACCGACTGAAATATGGACTTGACTTTATATGCTTAATATTCCAATCAATTGTAAATAAATGAAACTCTTTGGAATTAAAAGGTGGACCATTATCACTAATCTATAGTTTCAGGTATGCCATGTCTAGAAAAATTG